>SJYC01099279.1:0-12017 GCA_006408675.1 Madoqua kirkii
ATGGGGGAGAGGGAAAGAGAGCCAGAGGGCTTTGGCTCTTCCTTTCATATGTTTTCTTCCCCCTGGGCCCGCCCTATGCAAATCGGGCTTAGCCAGGAGTGCTGTTTGTTCTACCTGAAGTCTTCACTCTGGTCCTTGGACCTTCCTTTGACCTTCCTTGGATTTTTTTGGCCACCACCATTTTGGACTCCGTTTCCCTATTCTACCTACCTAACAGTACCAAGTCTTCAAAATCCAGTGAGTATCTCACACTCAGGCCCCATCTGGATTCAACCAGCCACATTTCGGGTCGTCTGGAGTCACAGGTGCCTAGCGGCTACCATGCCTGACAGAGTGTTTCTAGACCAGAAAACGACTGCAGACCTCTGACCCGATGCTGCCTGCTTTAGGGCCTTGTCCCTAGGACTCTGGCCTGAGCACAGCAGTTTCTCTGCAGGACAGTCTGAGCCCCGGACCCCGGTTCATCAGACCCCAGGCAGTGGACCGAAGGCTCACTCTTTGTGCAGAGGTGCTCCTGGGAACCCAGCGTGCTCTTCTTCCTCACCCTCCCATCTACTTTCTCCCTCTCTCTCCTTCCTCTTCTTCTTCCCCTTTTCCTGCTTTCACATGGAAATACCTTTGCTCCCCAAAGACATCACTGATAGGACGTTATTCAACACCCCTAAAAGCGTGGTTTCTTGGTTGGTTGAGTTCCACTCTGTGAATTGACTGACAGCTCTCTGACTGCCCCTTACGTGAAGGAATCCCCTTAAGGCAGGGACATCTTTGATCAGGAGAGAGGTAATCCCCTAAGAAGGGCTTCCCAGGTGACTCTAGTGATAAAGAAGCTGCCTGCAATGCAGGAGACCCAGGTTCAATCCCTGGGTCAGGAAGAGCCCCTGGAAAAGGGAATGGCTTCCCGCTCCAGTGTTCTGGCCTGGAGAATCCTGTGAACAGAAGAGCCTGGTGGGCGCCAGTCCATGGGGTTGCAAAGAGTTGGACATGACTGAGTGACTGACATTTTCAAGAAAATCTCCTCCCTGGTATGCTGACACGTTCTCTCTTCATATTTACGGAAAAGCTTCCTCGTGTCTTTCCCTCCATCAGGCAGGACACTGCTGTAAATCCATCCTTACAGGTCATTTCCTCTCCGCTGTACCTCAATTATCCTGGCTTCTGGGACTTCATTCCCTATTAATGGGGTGGCTTGAACTCTTGGTGGTGTTTCTTCTTGGTTTATTTCTTTGATTTATTGAAACTGTTTCAGTTTCTGTTTCACACTAAACTCTTCTCTCTGATTCCATCTGACATCCTGTCCCCATCATTTCATCCCCATCAATGAATGGGGATGATTGTTAACTGCCTCGTGTTCCAGAGCTGAGCCACATGACTCCCGTCACCCATTAGTCCATCAGATGGCTGGGGGAAGGTCCGCTTCCCACTCTTGGATTTGGGCACCAGGATGATGCTTCCTGGGCTTCTCTGGTGGTGCAGATGGTAAAGCGTCTGCCTACAATGTGGGACATCTGGGTTCGATTCCTGGGTCGGGAACATCTCCTGGAGAAGGAAGTGGCAACCCAGTCTAGTACTCTTGCCTGGAAAATTCCATGGCCAGAGGAGCCTGGTGGGCTACAATCCATGGAGTCACAAAGAGTTGGACACGACTGAGCGACTTCACTTTCTTTCTTTATGATACTTCTTAATGCCGTTTTAGCTTTAAATGCTGGGAACTGCCGCAGTCGGGTCTTGACTGGCTATGACACCTTGTGCTCGTTATGTGCTGAGGGACAAGAGCAGAGACGCAAGAAGATGTGATGCCCACGCCAGAGGCAGTTTGTCATCCTCTTTATACCCAGGAGGGCAGAGAGGCCACACCTGCTGCCCTGCGATGAGGGCCTCCCGAGGCTGCTCCGTCTCTCCCCAGCGCCTCTGATGGAAGATCGGGTGGCTCTCTTTTGTCCTCACGGCACTGGGGTTGTGGGATGCTTCTGCACACTGCCCCATGGCACATTATCAGAAAAGCTGCACCTCCCTGAGCCATTTCCAGAGCGTACTGAGGCCGCTTCTGCTCGGGTTTTGAGGATTCTGGGGACCACTTCCTGACGACTTGCCCAGAGACCCACTCTCTGTGCTGAGCACCGACGCTCCAGTCCAGCCGTACAGAATTGTTGCATTTGAGACTCAACGCTTGTCATATTTCAGCATGTTCACATCCTCCTGCCTGATGCCATGAGCCCTCCTGCACTTGGGGCCAAGTTATTGTGATGCCTGCTTGTTCATCCCCATTTTCTCACCTGAATCTGGCTGAGCCCCCAAGGCTGCAGCTGTGGGTGGGGTCTGAAGTGCCACCGACAACTGAGACCGTCAGGGGAAGGGTTGACCAGGATATACAGCCTCCCTGGGGGACATGTGACCGGCAATTAGACAGAGAGCGGCAGGTTACAGAAAACAGATGCTTTGCTTGAGTGAGGAGTCCAGCCTTCCTTCTCCAGCTCTGTCCCGGGTAAGCGCCTTCCATTCTCTGTCCTCCCTCCCTAAATGGGTAGGCTGTCTTCCATTGGCAGTTGCTGTGCAGGGGTTAAGCCCACATGGGAATAAGACTGCACCAGAATCAAGTTCTGGCTCTGTCATCCACAGTTGCATAAACATGAGTAAGTTCCTTAGGCCTTCAGGCCTCAGTCTCCTCATCTGCAAAATGGAGATAATATTCTAACTACTGTCATGGCATTATGAAGACTAAATGACTTAACATATAAAGTGCTTAAACAATGTCTGGCACTCAAGAAATCTTGGGTATTAATTCATTATTACATGAAGAAAGGGGAATGGTTACATCCAACTCACTACACACTCTGAAGCTTAAACAAGAGGACAAGCAAAGACATGTTTGCTAAGGAACTGAAGTACCCCTCCAGGCACCTTGACACACATCTTTTGGTTTAATAAACAGTGAAATGCTCTACTAATGTGGGGTCTTTCTGGATGCTGAGGTTGTTTAATGAGGCTTAGGGCTGCCCAGCTTGTGCTAGTGGGAAAGAACTTGCCTGCTAATGCACAAGACATAAGAGACACAGGTTTGATCTCTGAGTCAGGGAGATACCCTGGAGGAGGGCATGGCAACCCACTCCAGTGTTCTGGCCTGGAGAATCCCATGGACAGAGGAGCCTGGAGGGCTGCAGTCCATGGGGTCACAGAGTTAGACACAACTGAGTGACTTAGCACACACAATGGGGCTTAAGGTTTGGGCATGAGAAGGTCGCACAGACAGAACAGGAGAAAGGAATATTGAGAGAGGCACAAGCTGGCCGATGAAGCTCCAGGGGTTTAACCAGGCCAAAAGAAGGCTTTGTGCCCACGGAATTGGTCTGAGGAAGGCTCTTTCCTCTTTGGACCCTCATCAAGGAAAATATAAACAGGCAGCTTCCTGTTTGGATCAAGACAGCAGTCTGAGGGAGCAACTGATCAAACACCCAGAAATATCAACATCCATAATCTATATTGATATTAATCTATAGACTCCCAAGGGCTCCCATGATGGATCTCTCAGACAGGTACATTGCTTTACTCAACTGTGTCTTGGTAACAGAGATATATGTATCTTGGTCTTACATTTATAAATATGGTAACTAGAGGAAAGAGTTGTGGATCGCTTCACTGGAAAATGAAAACCCAGTTTAGGTTATGAAAATTCATAGGGCTCCTATACAAACAGAATCCAAAGAGACATCCTGCTCTTCCTTCAATTCAGTTTTATGGGTTAAAAAGGAAATTTGGTGAGGGACATACCTAAAGTAAGAAAATGCAATAGAAAAGTCCTTTGCCACTGCGTTTTTAGAGACTCGGTCATGTTAACTGTTCATGACATTCTAAATAATACACTATTGCAAATTTCACGAGGGAAAATAATTATATGCATCTTAAAATTTAAAAGAATCAATGTCTGAAGAATTAGATAATCAGCTCTTTGTTCCACTTCTTCAGTCTAGTTCTCTCTTGTGCTAACTAGAATTTTCTAGGTTTCAGGAAATTAGGATGTTAAATTTTCATGGCTCAATTTTTCTTTTCCCCTCTTGCTTTTCCTCCTCTGGCTAAAGCTGGTGTGTCTCCCAGATTGGGTGACCTGCCTCCTGCCTCTGAACGCTATGCTGTATCCTCAAGGGTTGTTTCTCGCTTCTACCCAGCGGCGTGTCAGTTCTGGGACAGGGCTGAGTCTGAGGCCTGTTTGCACCAAGTCATCACTCCCCACAGCGCTGGAGAAGCTTGGTGGGAAGGACACACGGTCCTCGTTGGACCTGGTGTGCCTGGGTAATTGTAAGGGCTTATCATGTTTCTTTCCTTTACTGTGTTTTCTTCATTCACAAGTCCTCTAAATTTTTTTAAAAATTTTATTGGAGTACAGTTAATTTACAATGCTGTATTAGTTTCAGATGTATAGTAAACTGAGTCTGATAAACACACACACACACACACACACACACACATACATATATATACTCTCTCTTTTTTTTTTAAAGATTCTTTTCCCATACGTTGCTCTTGTTGTTTAGTTGCTAAGTCGTATCCGACTCTTTGCAGCCCCATGGACTGCAGCACGCCAGGCTTTTCTGTCCTTCGCTGTCTGCAGGAGTTTGCTCAAACTCATGTCCACTCAGTCAGTGGTGCTATCCAGTCATCTCATTTTCTGTTGCCCTCTTTTCCTCTTGCTCTCAATCTTTCCCAGCATCAAGGTCTTTTCCAATGAGCTGGCTCTTCATCAAGTGGCCAAAGTATTGGAGCTTTAGCTTCAGCATCAGTCCTTCCAATGAATATTCAGGGTTGATTTCCTGGCAGTCCAAGGGGCTATCTCTAGCATCTTCTCTAGCATCACAGTTTGAAAGCATCTTTGGTGGTGCTCAGCCTTCTTTATATGGTCCAACTCTTTTCCCATACAGACCTCCTCCAAATATTTTGATTTTCTTTTTTGACTGTGGGCAAATCCAGTAACATTTCAAAAAGGCAACTTCACAGTGAATTAATTTGTTACTTTCTGGTAAGAAGTTAGCAGACTTGAAAGTTGGAGGTGTCGCTGTTTAGCTTTTGGAGGAATTCGACGGTGCCCTGAAATGTGGTGGATGAGTCCCTGGCATCTTAGCGAGTCTGAGCTCACAGCATCCACAAACTTGCTCTTCAGCATCTGGCATGATTGGGAACCATAGCCAGCAGGTAGCAAGTGTCAGGATAAATTGTCTACTGCTGCGTGAACATCGGCTATGAAATTGATTTGTTATCTTTTGGGGAGTGTAGTTTTGTAATAAGAACCAACAGATTATCATTTATGCAGGCGTTGTTCTTATGCATAATCAACAGCAATTTCAATGAACTAATTTGATGGATGGTTCCGTTCCTGGCTCAATGAAGGCATTTCCCCGTGTCTTTAAAGGGTTGAGCTGCGTGAATCTTTGAGAGCACATTCTTTGGACTGCTCCCGAAAACAATGGATTAGAACAACAACTCTTCAGTTCACTGTTCAGTGGGTAGGAGATTTGTGCTAAGCTGGGCAAGTCTGTTTTTCTAGTTTTAAGGGTGTTCACTCCTGCACTTGCGGCTCTGGGATCCGTGAAGACAGCTGGTGCAGGAAGGCTTTGGCCGTGATGTCTCATCTCCTCTGGAGTCATCTTAGCTGCCAGCAGGCAAGCTTAGGCTGGTCCACATGGTAGCTAGACGGGGCTCCAGACAGTGAGTGGGAACATGGAGGGCAGCTAGACACCTAAGCCTGGAGCCACTGTGCTTCCATTTCGATTGCATTTTATTGGCTAAAGCGAATCATAGGACCAGCCTTGATTTAACAGAAAAGGAGTGGACTTCACTTCCTGATGACAGGATCCTCAAAACCACATTAAAAAGGGCAGAGATACAAGGAATGAGATATGTGTGTGGTTCACCACAGAGAGGTCAATAAAACAGTTACAATATGCAGATTTCAAGGTACAGATGGTGGACTGGATGCCGACATTTCCTTTTGCTTTTCCTAAATCCCCACTAAAATGACAAAATGTAATCCCACAAGAACAAAGAGAGAAATAAAGGGAAAGAATGCAACACATTCTGGAAGCAAGAAACAAAGGGATAGACGAGAGCAGAATTGGAAAAATTGAATCCTAAAGCCTCAAGGAGATCAAATCAGTCAGTCCTAAAGGAAATCAACCCTAAATGTTTATTGGAAGTGGGAACATGGAGGGCAGCTAGACGCCTAAGCCTGGAGCCACTGTGCTTCCATTTCGATTGCATTTTATTGGCTAAAGCGAATCATAGGACCAGCCTTGATTTAACAGAAAAGGAGTGGACTTCACTTCCTGATGACAGGATCCTCAAAACCACATTAAAAAGGGCAGAGATACAAGGAATGAGATATGTGTGTGGTTCACCACAGAGAGGTCAATAAAACAGTTACAATATGCAGATTTCAAGGTACAGATGGTGGACTGGATGCCGACATTTCCTTTTGCTTTTCCTAAATCCCCACTAAAATGACAAAATGTAATCCCACAAGAACAAAGAGAGAAATAAAGGGAAAGAATGCAACACATTCTGGAAGCAAGAAACAAAGGGATAGACGAGAGCAGAATTGGAAAAATTGAATCCTAAAGCCTCAAGGAGATCAAATCAGTCAGTCCTAAAGGAAATCAACCCTAAATGTTTATTGGAAGGACTGATGCTGAAGCTGAAGCTCCAACACTTTGGCCACCTGATGTGAAGAGCCGAGTTATTGGAAAATACTCTGATGCTGGGAAAGATTGAGGGCAAAAGGAGAAGGGGCTGGCACAGGACAAGATGGTTGGATGGCATCACCAACTAAATGGACATGAATTTGAGCAAATTCCAGGAGATAGTGAAGGACAGGAGAGCCTGGTGTGCTGCAGTCCGTGGGGTTGCAAAGAGTCGGACACGACTGAGTGACTGAGCAGAAACAAAAGTCCTCAGTAGGAAAAGCCAGGAACCCTGGGACTCTGAGGGGCTGGAGATACCAGGGGACTCTGGAAGTGCAGATGCGGAGGGGAAAAGTCTGGAGGACTGACTGCAAGTCTGGAAAAGGACAGAATTCCCAGGTTCCTTCTGTAACCAGAGAAACACTGGAGGGAAATTTGATCTCTGGAAAGGTTACAGCAGAGCACCTTTGGGTTTTCGGGCATGTGTGTCTCAGAAGAGGCCTCAGATCCTAAAATAAGATGATTAAATAGAAGTGCAGAGCACCAGCCTTCCCTTCACCTGGCTTCCACAGTCTTGTAACTTCTAGAACAGAGAGTCTTCAGTGGGCAATCTGATCAGCCCACAAGGAGCTGTTGGGAAGCACTTGTATCAAGTAAAAGTGTTAGTTGCTCAGTCGTGTCCAACTCTTTGCAACCGCGTGGACTGCAGCCCGCCAGGCTCTTCGGTCCATGGGATTCTCCAGGCAAGAATATTGGAGTGGGTAGCCATTCCTTTCTCCAGGGGATCTTCCCAACTCAGGGATTGAATCCAGGGATTGAATCTGACATTGCAGGTGGATTCTTTACCATCTGGGCCACCAGGGAAGAGCCTGTATCAAAGGTTCTTCAATTAACAAACCTGACCATGTACACAGGGACTCCACCCAGCTTTTGGAGCCACGTCTTAAACACAAACAGATAACCAAGGATTACAAGACATCTTAAGATTACCCGTAATATGAAAGCTAGGGGCCAAGATAAGCAAACAAACAAAAACAAGTGAAGCAAAGGCAAATTCTGAAGAAAGAAAATATGTTAAAAAAAACCCTTCATTAATATCTATAGTGTAATAAAAATAATTGCACCCACTCAGGAAAAAGAATGTCCTATAAAAAAAGTACCTATGGAGAATTAAAAAGTGTTCCTGGAAGTTAAAATAGAATAGTAACAGAAACATATTGACAAGATGGAAGATAAAGTGAAGGAAATATCCCAGAAAGTGAGACGAAAAGACAAGGTGATGGAAAATAGGAGGGAAAAATGCACGAGAATCAGAAGCCCGATCAGAGAAGTCAAGCATCTTGATGACAGAGGTTCTAAAAGAGAAGATAAGGAAGATGGAACAGATAAATCATTATTAAACAAATCAGGGAAATAAACTATCCCAGGAAGAAAGTGAGGACACTGTACAATGAAAGGCCAATGAAAGAACTTTGCCCAGTGAATTAAAATAGACTCAGGCAATTCATTGTATCATCATGATCTTTTGGAATATTTGAGACAAAGAGAATATTCTTTCTGCTTCTGGAAGAGAAATGAAAGCTTCGTCCATATAACTAGGAATCAGAAAGGCTTTGGACTTCACAGGTACATGGGGGGTTTGAAGACAAACCTTTCATGACTTCAAAGTTCTAGAGATAAATGGCTTCTAACTCAGAGTATTACGTTCAGCTCATAAACAAATGTGAGTGTAGAAGAAAGATGTCTTCAGACAGGCAGGTTCTTAAAAGATCTACTTTCCACACAGCTCTGACCGGAAGCCACTGGTGAGCTGACTCCACCAGAACGAGGGAGGAAAACAGAAAGTGAGCAGACGTGGGATAAAGGAAGCTCAGAGGTGAAGCAGACCCCAGGGGAGGGCACGGAGACTGCGAGATAACGTTTGCGGGGCTGCCATGGAGTCCTGAGCCCAAACTGGAGGAGGAAGGTGAGAAAACATTTCAAGAAGATGAACAGATAGAATTCCCGATGCGTCTGGGTTTCAGAAAAGATGCTGATAACAAGTGGAAAGTCTAGGACTGACATATTGGTAAATCATAGAAAACTAGGCCAACAACAAAATCAGGTAATTATTATTACTAGCTCAAGAAAAAAGGTACAGGGCAGAAAAATTAATCATACTACATAACTAAAATGATCAAGATCAGTTCAGTTCAGTCACTCAGTCATATCTGACTCTTTGTGATCCCATGGACCACAGCACACCACGCTTTCCCGTTCATCACCAACTCTCAGAGCTTACTCAGACTCATGTCCATTGAGTCAGTGATGCCATCCAACCATCTTGTGCTCTGTCATTCCCTTCTTCTCCTGCCTTCAATTTTTCCAAGCATCAAGGTCTTTTCTAGTGAGTCAATTCTTTGCACCAGGTGGCCAAACTATTACAGTTTCAGCTTCAGCATCAGTCCTTCCAATGAATATTCAGGACTGATTTCCTTCAGGATTGATGGGTTGGATCTCCTTGAAGTCCAAGGAACTCTCAAGAGTCTTTTCCAACACCACAGTTCAGAAGCATCAATTCTTTAGTGCTCAGCTTTCCTTAGATTCAGCTTTCACATCCATACCTGACTACTGGAAAAACCATAGCTTTGAGTATAGGGATCTTTGTTGACAAAGTAATGTCTCTGCTTTTTAATATACTGTCTAGGTTGGTCATAACTTTCCTTCCAAGGAGTAAGCGTCTTTTAATTTCATGGCTTTAATTTCATTCACAGTGATTTTGGAGCACCCCAAAATAAAGTCTCTCACTGTTTCCATTGTTTCCCGATCTATTTGCCATGAAGTGATGGGACCAGATCCCATGATCTTAGTTTTCTGAATGTTGAATTTTAAGCCAGCCATTTCACTCTCGTCTTTTACTTTCATCAGTATGCTCTCAAGTTCTTCTCTTTCTGTCATAAGGGTGGTGTCATCTACATATTTGAGGTTGTTGACATCACCAGATAGTCAATACTGAAATCAGATTGATTATATTCTTTGCAGCCAAAGATGGAGAACCTCTATACAGTCAGCAAACACAAGACTAGAAGCTGACTGTGGCTCAGATCATGAACTCCTTATTGCAAAATTCAGACTTAAATTGAAGAAAGTAGGGAAACCACTAGACCATTCAGATACTATGTAAATCAAATCCCTTATGATTATACAGTGGAAATGACAAATAGATTCAAGGGATTAGATCTGATAGACAGAGTGCCTGAAGAACTATTGACAGAGGTTTGTGACATTGTACAGGAGCCAGGGATCAAGACCATTTTCAAAAAATAGAAATGCAAAAAGGTTGTCTGAGGAGGCCTTACAAATAGCTGAGAAAAGAAGAGAAGCTAAAGGAGAAAAGGAAAGATAGACCCATTTGAATGCAGAGTTCCAAAGAATAGCAAAGAGAGAGAAGAAAGCATTCCTCAGTGGTCAATGCAAAGAAATAAAGGGTAACAATAGAATGAGAAAGACTAGAGATCTCTTCAAGAAAACTAGAGATATCAAGGGAACATTTCATGCAAAGATGGGCTCAATAAAGGACAGAAATGCTATGGACTTAACAGAAGCAGAAGATATTAAGAAGAGGTGGCAAGAATACACAGAAGAATTATACAAAAAAGATCTTCATGACCCAGAAAACCATGATGGTGTGATCATTCACCTAGAGCTAGACATTCTGGAATGCAAAGTCAAGTGGGCTTTTCAAAGCATCACTACAAACAAAGCTAGTGGAAGTGATGGAATTCCAACTGAAATATTTCAAATCCTAAAAGATGATGCTGTGAAAGTGCTGCACTCAATATGCCAGCAAATTTGGAAGACTCAGCAGTGGCCACAGGACTGAAAAAGTCAGTTTTCATTCCAGTCTAAAAGAAAGGCAATGCCAAAGAATGCTCAAACTACCGCACAATCGCACTCATCTCACATGCTAGCAAAGTAATGCTCAAAATTCTACAAGCCAGGCTTCAACAGTATGTGAACCATGAACTTTCAGATGTTCAAGCTGGTTTTCAGAAAGGAAGAGGAACCAGAGATAAAATAACATCCACTGATTCATTGAAAAAGCAAGGGCGTTCCAGAAAAACATCTATTTCTGCTTTATTGACTTTGCCAAAGCCTTTGACTGTGTAGATCACCACAACTGTGGAAAATTCTTCAAGAGATGGGAATACCAGACTACCTGACCTGCCTCTTGAGAAATCTGTATGCAGGTCAGGAAGCAACAGTTAGAACTGGACATGGAACAGCAGACCATTTCTAAATAAGGAAAGGAGAATGTCAAGGCTGTATATTGTCACCCTGCTTATTTAACTTATATGGAGATTACATCATGAGAAATGCTGGGCTGGAAGCAGAACAAGCTGGATTCAAGAATACTGGGAGAAGTACTGGTAACCTCAGATACACAAAACTAAGTATACATGCATACATGTATTTATAATGAAGATACAATATAATAATATAGTTTAGAGATACGCTATTGTTGTTCTATTGTTAAGCTGTGTCCAATTCTTTGTGACCCCATGGACTGAAGCACACCAGGCTTCCCTGTCCTTCAGTCTCTACTGGAGTTTGCTCAAACTCATGTCCATTGACTCAGTGATGCTATCCAACCATCTCATCCTCTGTCACCCCCTTCTCCTGCCTTCAATCTTCCCCAGAATCAGGATTTTTTTCCAGTGAGTTGGCTCTTTGCATCAGCTGGCCAAACTATTGGAGCTTCAGCATCAATTCTTCCAATAATTAACCAGAGATGTGGTAAATAGATTGGAAGTAATTTTGTGGAAGATAGGGTAAATGGTAATGGGAGAAGTTGCTGTTTCTCATAACAAATTTGAGGACTGTTTGACTCTTTATGTGAATAATATGTATATATATATATGGCATATATATATATGCATACATGTGTGTATATATATTTACATATATGTATATGGTATATGCATATAAAAAGCCAGAGTCCTTGCAGTTGTTATATACACATATCTGTCTGAATACAAAGTTCCAAAGAATATCAAGAAGAGATAAGAAAGCCTTCCTCAGCGATCAGTGCAAAGAAATAGAGGAAGACAACAGAATGGGAAAGACTAGAGATCTCTTCAAGAAAATTAGAGACATCAAGGGAACATTTCATGCAAAGATGGGCTCAATAAAGGACAGAAATGGTATGGACCTAACAGAAGCAGAAGATATTAAGAAGTGGCAAGAATACACAGAAGAATTATACAAAAAAAGATCTTCATGACCCAGAAAACCGTGATGGTGGGATCACTTACCTAGAGCCAGACATCCTGGAATGCAAAGTCAAGTGGGTCTTCAGTTCAATTCAGTCGC
>SJYC01099282.1:0-23547 GCA_006408675.1 Madoqua kirkii
TCAGAGCTCAGGGAAAATGTGGTTGGCTTAAATTATGAGCCCCAGTTTTAGAGAAACAGAAAAATGGGATAGGATTAAACAGTTCTCAGGTTATTAAAAAATCAAGCTCAGCTAATTTTGCAAGGAAGGAGCTCTAAAACTAAAAATGAAGAAATTGAGTAGAATTGTGGCCTGAGTAGATGGTAGCATTATTCCTATTGTTGATATCAGTGTGCGTGTATGCTAAGTCACTTCAGCTCAGTTCAGTTGCTCAGTCATGTCTGACTTTTTGTGACCCCATGAACTGCAGCATGCCAGGCCTCCCTGTCCATCACCGACTCCCAGAGTTTACCCAAACTCATGTCCATTGAGTCAGTGATGCCATCCAACCATCTCATCCTCTGTTGTCCCCTTCTCCTCCTGCCCTCAGTCTTTCCCAAAGTCATGGTCTTTTCAAATGAGTCAGCTCTTTGCATCAATGGCCACAATATTGGAGTTTCAGCTTCAACATCAGTCCTTCCAGTGAACATCCAGGACTGATTTCCCTGTGTCCAACTCTTTGTGTCCCTGTGGACTTTAGCCTGCCAGACTTCTCTGTCCATGGGATTCCCCAGGTAAGAATCCTGAAGTAGGTTTCCATGTTCTCCTTCAATTAAAAATGAGTAAGTTGTGTAGAAATATGGCCTAAGGCAATGGGAGCATCATTCCTGCTGTTGATACCAGCAAGAGTCCCCAAATATTAAGGATTAACTGTCATATGTTTGGTAGATATAATAAGTATAGTTTCTAATATTCTGGTAAAAAATCAGAGAAATATATAGAATCACTTGTGGAAATTAATATCTGAATATCCAGCCCTACCCAAGAACTATCAAACCAAAATACCTGGGTTGAACCTTAGTGAGTGTGGTTTGACAAGATTCCACGGTGATTCTGGCCTCTGATCCCCAGACTCTAGGGATGATTCCTCTTCTTCTTCAAAATTCAGGGCAGGGGAACCTCCCCAGTCACTGATTTGGATGCTTGGTTTCTTTAAGACCCTGGCTTACCTCTGAGTAGATTAAGGAGGGTTTCCTGGGCAGCCTGCCTGCTAGGTGGTACGCTCCCTGGAGACAGGGAACCGGTCTCAGCCAACTGAGTCATGGAGACCAGCACGGTGCCTACCCTCCCGTTGGGTTCAGTTAGATGGTTCTGTGATTTCACGGGGCATGATGATTGTAAAATATGCGGTTTAAGGGCAATCATTTCAGAGAAAAGCAGTCTTTGTATGTTTTGAAATATAATATTTATTATTTTTTGGCCACACTGTGTGGCATATGGGATCTTCATTCCCCAGTGCAGGGATCGAACCTGCCTTGGAAATGCAGAGTCTTGATACTGAACCACCAGGGAAATGTCTCCTTATCTTGTATAGAAATATGTTCTTCTCAGATGCTTAAGGAATAGTAATATAGCTAATCCATCATTAGACTGTATTGTAAAATTTTTCAAATAAGCATTTTATGTGATTCTCCAAACAGCCTTGCAAGGTGTACATCTGAAAAGCTTCCGGTACAGGCAGCCTGTGCTCAAATCCCAAGTTGGCTACTTATCAGTTGTGTGTTCTTGGCCAGCTTAGATCATTTCTCCAAGCCTGAGTTTCTTCGTCTAAGAACTGAGGGCTGCCTGCCTCATTGTTTTACTGTTAATTCAATAATCAGCCACTGTGTGCTTGAGTCAGCTTGCATTAATTTCAAGAAGCAATTGTTAGACTGTTAGTAGCTTGAAGTTGGCTATGGTGGAAGACTTTACACCACAGGCATTGGCAGGAACATCCCTCCTCTCCCCCAGGAAACTGATTTAACCAGCCCACCGCTGAGTGTAAAGCCTGGCACACAGGCCTCTGCTGGGCATTGGTATTCAGCCCACAAGGTGTCAATGGAGCTAGAGCTTAGTGGCTAAACAGCTCTAACGGTATTGTTTGTCTGAGTGGGTTGATAAAGAATGCACCTGCTGATGAAATTGCATTTAGCAGCTACTCATTACAAAGCAGAATGTACTAAATGTCCCAGAGAATAACTCTTGGCAAAGGTGAAATCAATCAGTTAAGAGTTTAATGATGTGAGTTAAGTTTCTGCACAGTCTTCGTTGACTTGGATGCTGGTCCATAAACTCGTCCTTCAGACACTTTAACACGAGAGGCCTTTCTGTTCCATAATTAATTTCTACCAGTCTGTGGTCTCCTCATATTTGTAATTTGAATTATTTTCAATACATGTAGCATCATACTAAAAAACCAAAGCTCAGAGCAGCAGCTACTATACATTTCTTTCTTATTGATCTTGTGGACCCTGAGTAGTCTATATTGAATCAATCTATTTCATTTCTTCAGTGCTAAATATTTTTTGTTAGCGCTGCCTGGCTATTTTCTAACTCAGGGAGTTTCTCTGTACAATATAGCTGTTCTGTAATTTTGCTCCTGGTAAGTTTCTCTAATTCATGTGAGATCATAGTATGACTACTTCTAAAGTACACAGAGGAAACAAACTATATTTATTGTTACCATATGTTCCAGATTGTTTAAGACAGTTCCAATTTTACATAATTTTATTCACTTCAATTAAGAAGATTCATTATATGTCGAATCATTATCTAACTTTTTACCCATTTAAACTCTAATATGAATGAATTCATATATTATAAAAACAGTGCAATTTCTTAACATGAAGGTAGATGATTTATATACAGATCATCTAAAAGTGTGATACCTAATTCACACTGTTGTATATTTAATACTTGTCAATTATTGAAAAGAATAAAGTTACCCAATATCAAAGCTGTCTCAGCGAATGAAGCGCCCACAGCCACATACGTGGCCGTGGTTTGGTAATGGAAGGTGATCGGTGTGGTGCACAGTCAGGCGTGAAGGGCTATCTGATAATGATCAAAGGATTAAGTTTGATAACCCATCAGAAAAAGAACTAAAGCAAATCTTTATATGGATACCTTATTTTGGAAAGTTAAAGTATAAAGCTTTCATTAGAGCAACAATCTCCCAAATGATTAATCCTAATATGTGTAAATAATCTGTGGATTTCCCTGATGGCTCAGGGGTAAAGAATATGCCTGCTAAAGCAGGAGACTCAGATTTGATCCCTAGGCTGGGAAGATCCCCTGGAGGAGGAAACGGCAGCCCACTCTAGCACCTTGCCTGGGAAATCCCATGGACAGGGGAGCCTGGTGGACTACAGTCCATGGGCTCGCAAAGAGCTGGACTGACTGAGTGGCTAAAAAACGACAACAAATAATCTTTGGGAAATGTGGCCACTTTTTAGGAAATACCTTTCCCTCACTCAAGATAGAAAAGTCTGTGAGATTAGAAAGCAAAAAGTCCTATATTGCTTACTGGGTTAGCAAAAGAGGCCTCCTTAGAAGGAATGTGGCACTTTGCACAACGGGAAGGTAGTCTCAGTAAAGGGAAAAGAGGAGAAAAGTTGTGGAGATGGGCGAGGTTATGGGGGGGGGAATTCACATTATTTTGGTCACAGTTATATCCTAAGGAATGTTTAAGGGAGTTGGATATGTCTTAAAATTTTGATTTTCAGAGCCATCTTGCAAGACAGGTAATATCACCAACTGTCATGATTGCCTACACTGTGGAGCCGCCAGAATTTGAATTTGGGCCTGTCGGATTTCAAAACCCACACTCTTTCTGGGACACCCCAAGGCCTCCCGGCCATTGGCTGGGCCTCTGTGATGAGCCAGCTCCTTTGCAGGCAAATTCTCGTTTTAGACTCAGGTAAACAGTTAAGATTTCTTTCAGTCAAGCATGTTTCATTTATATATAATATCACATTTTCATTCTCAAAAGCTCGTTCCTGCTCTTCAGATGCTCCTTTACAGGATTTCCATTCTTAAAGATGAACCCTGTGCTACTCATAACAGCAGAGCTGAAAAGCAGAGAGCAGGGGGAACAGCCTGAGGGACAGCTCAGAACCAACGTCTGGCTGGCTGACCTCAGTCATTTACATCACGTGGGGAACGCGGCCTAACCCAGGCTTTCCAGCCTGGTCCTGCCCTTAGATTGACCCAGGAACCCACAGGATCACAAATTAACAGTCTCATGACTGGAGCTTTGGTTTCAGCTGCTCTGGAGTGAGCCTAGGACTGTGTGCTTTTTGGTTCCCACAATCTCTGAGCCTTTCTTTTCTTATGCACGAAGGAGCCACGAACACACACATCTCCCAGGACCGTGGTGGCATGTGAGATGGTGGTTGAGAAGCACCTGGGTGGCACTGGCACACCTGCCACTGCAGGGGGGCTTCCCTGGAGGCCCAGACGGTGAAGCGTCTGCCTACAGTGTGGGAGACCGGGGTTCAACTCCTGGGTCAAGAAGGTCTCCTGGAGAAGGAAATGGCACCCCACTCTAGTATTCTTGCCTGGAGAATCCCATGGACGGACGAACCTGGTAGGCTACAGTCCTTGGGGTCGCAAAGAGTCAGGCATGACTGAGTGACTTCACTTTCACTTTTACCAGTGCAGGTAATCCACAGTGGATGATGGCCCTAGTGTTCAAAACAGGGCCTTGGCTTTATGGCGGTACGCCTTCTAAAAAATGTTGTAGGTGGTAAATGCTATCTTCATTCCTCCTTAAGTTTTTATTTGTCTTGAGTTTTTATTTCTTGAGGACAACCCTCTTCCAAAGCTGCTTCTGCTGCTGCTGCTAAGTCGCTTCAGTCGTGTCAAACTCTGTGCGACCCCACAGACGGCAGCCCACCAGGCTCCCCCGTCCCTGGGATTCTCCAGGCAAGAACACTGGAGTGGGTTGCCATTTCCTTCTCCAATGCGTGAAAGTGAAGTCACTCAGTCATGCCCGACACTTAGCAATCCCATGGACTACAGCCTACCAGGCTCCACCGTCCATGGGATTTTCCAGGCAAGAGTACTGGAGTGGGTGCCATCGCCTTCTCCCTCTTCCAAAGCTGGGATGAACCTAATCAACCCAAGCTGGCCACACGCTGTCTGGGTGCTGTGATGGAATGATGAATGCATCCTTAGGTGGTTGTTGCCGTTTGGTTGCTGAGTCGCGTCTGCCTCTTCTGTGACCCCACGGACTGGATCATTTCGACTCCCTGAGCATCACCCCTGAAAACAGAACCTTTTGGATTAACGATGTTTAATATTCCTTTTCCTTCGACATCCCTTGACCCTGTGGTCTTTACTCTGCCCCACGGCCACCCTCGGGATGCACTTACACGTACACAGCACACAAGTCACACCTACCTGAGTTAGAAGAGAGGAGTCAGAAGCCAGAGAGCAAGCATCAGGCCCTGGTTGTGAAGTCCTAGACAACTCTGGACAAGTTGCCTCATCTGCGGAAAGGAAGAGAATTAAGCCCAGGGGTCTCTACGTACCCTCTGCACTCAAACTTCAGACAGCGATGATGACTAGAGTGGATGAAAATAACCCCAGTGCTCACTGAGGTTCTGAACTAACACAGACACTATCTCATGTAACCCACGGCTCCACCTCACCACGTGGTATTAATTCCAGGAAGCAGGTGGTCAGGGCAACGCCTAGTCGCTCAGTTGTGTCTGGCTCTTTGTGACCCAATGGACTGTAGTCCACCAGGTCCTCTGTCCATGGGCTTCTCCAGGCCAGAGTGCTGGAGCTGGTTGCCGTGCCCTCCTCCAGGAGGTCCTCTCATCCAAGGGATCGAATCCAGGCCTCCCTCACTGCAGGCAGAGTTTTTACTGCGTGAGCCACCAAGGAAGTGATCGGGGCAAAGTTGCTGCATCTGCTCCCTGGGTGGAAATAGCTCCTTCTCCAGGAAACTAAAAGGCCTGTCATATCAAGAGTAAAGAGACTTTTAGTCTCTCACTGACTTACTTTTATAATAACTGTGATAATCAATGTTAACTGAGTAACTACTATGGATGAGAAGCATGCTACGGAACTTGGTTGCCTTTCCTTAAATTGATTTTTATCAGAGTTTATCCATTCACTCTACGAGTAGCTGTAGCCTTTTTTTTTTTTTTAAGGCACCTGAAATATAAGAGGAAACAGATAACACTGAGCTTTTGATATCATGAAACATTTTTATTATGATTCCCATTTTACAGATGAGAAAACTGACATTTCACAAGGTTAACTAACTTACCTGAGATCATACAATAAGTAAGTGGTAGAGATAAGAGCAAGCTGCTCTGTCTTTTCCCAAAGTCTATGCTCTTGGCCACATAATCCATGAATGGATGTGTAATATCACAAAGCAAGAAGAAAAAGACCGGGGACTTCCCAAACACAGGCACCTAAACTTTTAGCAAGAGTTTTAAGCATCTAAGTTCCTTTTTCAGTGGAGGAATTGCAAAAAAGTTAGCATCATGTGTGTTAGTGGATCAAAATTCATGGACGCCTTTCCAATATTTCCATACATTTCCAGCACAGGAGGCATAGCTATTCCTATTTAGACTGAGGGGAGAGTTTGGGCCGAGAGCAGATGTGAAGCTCTGGTCCACGTCCTCCCTGACGCTTGTGACACTTTGTGTTTTCCTACCCTTCACTCCTTGGAAGAAGCTGGACGGCGTGACCTGGAGTGACTCGGAGAACGCACTGTAATATCTGGCTGTGCTCTCTGTGGATTATTTCTTGGCTGGGGAAGCAGGACAGACCACAGATTTAGACTGAACACATGCATTTGACTCTGTAGTGGAGTCCTGGAGGAAAAACAGGAATTGTGTGCAATGCATCAGGGCAACAATGTCTTGGGATTGCTTGAAGTAATTATAATCACACGTGCTTGTTTCCCCCGAAGTGAAATGTAGAAAGTGAAGCAAAGAAAGCAGCCTTGGTGCATAGACATTGTGCCTTTTCTTAGCCAAAAACTTAGACCGGAAATAATGACAATTACCTCTTTTTTTCCCCAGATAACCTTAATTTGTCCTCATTTGAAGCATTAAAATTTATGAACAGTGTTAATGGAAAGCTTTTTAGTCTAAGTATGTGGTTGCTATCTCTTTAACCTCTCACCTCACCTCCACAAGACGAAAATTGGTCTCACAAAGCTTTAAGAGGAAGGATAGTTCATGTGAATATTCTCCTTCCATTCTGTGTCTCTTTCCCTCTGTATTTTTACATTGCTTCTCTTGGCCGCTGTTCCATTAATGGCATTAGAGTTTAATTTTTCTGATCTAAGGAGAGAAGAATTAGACCCGTTATATCTGGTAATTTATCAAACAGCTTCTTTATCACAAAGAACATTTTTTTTTTTCACCTTTTCTCTGGGTTCCTGGCAGCTCATCTCACCCTGCCAGGAGGAGATTGAGCACTTTAATCTTTTGACGAATTCACATCAGAAGATTCCACCACATGCCTCTAAGATTCCACCTCATGAGAAGATCCGCTTCAAGTCCCTGGTTTTGCCTCTTCCCAGGACCTTTTGAGTTCCATCATGACATCATTTTTTGGCTGTAGACTTTGTCCCCTTTGAAGCATTTACAGACGCTTTCACTAGTCTCTTTAGAAAGAAAAAGGTTGGTGGTGGTGGTAGGAGGAGGGGTTTGGAAATCCCTCAACAGCCCGAAGATGCTCTCTGAATAATTCAGGACGCCCCATGAGGCATCACTAATACCCAAGGCTGCGGGGCTGGAGTAACTGTTAACGGTCTGATTTCTGGTCTCCGGGGAAAGTGGAAGCAGTGGGCTCACCCCCTCCAGCAACACACGCACGAGAGGGTGCGAGGCTTTCTGGACGCACCTTAGCATCGCCTGGGAAACTGAAACCCGCCTGCCAGGGCCCCTCCCCCGGCAGATTCTATGAGAAGCGCTGGCTGTTGGCTCAGGAGCCCCTCTGAGCTTCTCTAGGCACTCTACAGCCGTCTCACAATTGTCTGAGGTCAGGTTGGAGCAGATAGTTCTGGAAGGAAGTGGAAGACTTTATCAGCCCCTTCTGTCTAGTTCGGGGGCCAAGGCACAGAGAGAGGCCAGGCTGTGTGAGGCCCACGGTCCCACCCAGGGCCGGGCGGGGCGTCAAGGCAGCCTCCACCTCGCTTTAAGGGCCTCTCCTTAAGGAGGAGCCTCTCACAGAAATGTGCCTGGAGTTTCCTTTGTGAGACCACAGGCAAGGGAGGCTCTGGAACCTGATGCCTTTCCTTAGCATTCAGGAGATGGTTCCCATCCATCAGTCAAGCAGTCTCTGGAGCAGCTCTTTTCCAGTGGGAGCTGGGAGGACCTCTTCCAGTGAAGTCAGCCCCCGTCACCAGAGGGATCTATGAGGTTCTTGCTGTTCACCAGGGAGATGCCGGCGCCCAAATGTCTCTGATGGGGGTGCAGAGGCAGCGCCCAGAAAGAAAGGAAAGGCTTAGACCAAAGGGGGAGAGAGGACAGATTTGCAGCTTGGTTGTGATACTGGCATAAGTGACCTGCCTGCTTTTTCGATGGGAAAAATCAGAAAGTAAGGTGACTTTGATGAGACTGTTGACCTCGTGCCTTGTTGGTTATCCCCTTGATTCTGTGTAAGTCCTGTGTAGACGAGTGTCGCACGTCAGCGGGGACGCTCATGAGGAGAAGCCTCCTGCCGGCGGCCTGAAACAGCTCCTACTTTACCCGGGGCCTCCCTGCCTCAGCCAACCCTTCGGCAGTTTTCCCTCACAAAAATGAACGGAAAAGAATGTGTCAGACAAGAAACTCTGCAGTTAAGTATGGGCTCTGATGGGGAATACATGTGTGTGTCTTTAAAAACTGATCCTTAATGCTATAATGCTGCAAAAGAGTTGAATGTTTATTGTAGAAGACTTCGCACATACTGCTTAACTAACAAAAAAACCCCACCATCCAGTTAAAAACCTCACTGATGATTTTCTCTTGCTCCAGCCCTTGCAGCAAAAGCGGGGTTTATCATGGCCTCTGCTTTATAACCTGCTTTTATTTTTTATTAAAGGTATACATGTATTTCCACGTTTTTAACCTCATTTTGAAGGTTGCATAATATTCCATAATATGGACATGCTATAATTCATTTAATTATCACCTGTATGGACATTTAGTTTGTCCTCTGTTTAATCGACAACATTCAGTAATGAATATCCTGTAGCTAAACATTTGGGTGGGGCTTCCCCAGTGGCTCAGTGGTAAAGAATCCGCCTGCCCAGTGCAGGAGGCGCAGGAGATGTGGGACCCATGCCTGAGTCAGGCAGATCTCCTGGAGGGGGAAGGGCAGCCCACTCCAGGGTTCTTGCCTGGAGAAGCCCATGCACAGAGGAGTCTGGTGGGCTACAGTCCATGGGGTCTCAAAGAGCTGGGCACGACTGAGTGACTGAGCAGGTACGCACAGACTTCGGCTCACTCATGGTATGCTGAAAATGCTTTCCGGAACTTGTAGGGAAAAGGCCCCAACTGTAGCATTTGCTGACTTTCTGGGGTTCAAGTGCATATATCTCTCCTGAAAAAAGTGAAAGTCACTCAGTCATGTCCAACTCTTTGAGACCCCATGGACTATAGAGTCCTTTCCCTGCTCCAGGGGATCTTCCCAACCCAGGGATCGAACCCAGGTCTCCCACATTGCAGGTGGATTCTTTACCAGCTGAACCACCGGGAAGCCCTGTGACCCGTTTCAGTGAGTGTGGAGTTGGGAGTGGTGCCTTTGACTGGGTCCACTCATGTTGGCATTTTAGGATAAATTCCTAGAAGTGGAATTTCTGAGTCAAAAGGTAGGAACATTGTAAAAGATTTATCTCTGTTTTGCCTCTCTTCCCTCCAGAAATACCAAAATTTATATCTTCACCACAAATAGGTGGGCATGTTCCAAAGCTTCTGGTTTCCCAAGGATCCTCTCTATCCTCAGGTGGAACGGACTTACCCCACAGGCAATGAGATGTCTGTTGTTGATCGGGTGGGAGGGTGTCATCTCTCCTGGCTGGGAGCAAGATGACCAGTTGTTTGGGAGCGACTTCAAACATGAGAGGTGCTGGGCTGAGTTGACTAGCTGTTTTTTTTAGGAAAAGTTAACTAAGAAAATGAGATGCTGAAAAGCAATTTGTAGGAAATTCCAAGACTCAAGTTATGGGAATGTTCAGAGGAAGGAGAATCAGTGATTGAGATCCTTGCTAGGAAAGCATCACAGAAGTGAGAATGGTCCTGAAGGAAAAGCGGAGGTGTTCATTGGCCTTTGGGTTACTATGTCTGTTAATTTCCTTTCGATCACAGACGCCTGGCACCAACAACAGACAGGCTGGAGGCAGGAGGCGCCAGGGGGCAGGGAGAGCTGTTACCGGGAGCTCCATCTCTGAAGGCCAGCTTTGCACACCGTCTGCACCTGCGAGGTACCCTCTGCAGCCCCACGTGACAGCTCATCTCCAGGATGGAATCGCTGCCCACGTTTCTAGCCAGTTTTTTTCAGCCACCCCAACCTGACTACTTTCCCGTCTGCCTCTCTCTCTCACTTTAGGAATTAAAAAAAATCCAAATTGCAATGCATCTCTCTGCTGTTGTGCCAAGCTCACAGCTGATGGACAGAAGTGTGTGATACCATGTTAGATCTGCTGCTCTGATGCTTGCCTGGGATCAGACTTTCTGCAATTCTCTCGAGTTCATACAACCCAAATATCAGATAACATTAAGGTTTACATTCTCCCTTGAAAGCTGTCCCAAGCATTTATTGATGTTTGTAGCATCTGATTACTCTAGAGCCAGAGAAGGCCAAGAGGAGAATCTTCCGTTTTCCCAGTTGACCTTTGAAAAGTAGTGTCTGTGACTTCCTCCATGAAGCCAGTGACCTTCAAGCATCGAAGTCTTCGACTTTTCCACAAATGATGCCCCCTTTCCCCTCGATGTATGTTTAGCAGTGATTCGGAGGGCACCCGTGTTTGCTCTTGCCACGAGGATGGGAGGTCTGGAAAAGGAGTGGCTGGCTGTGCCTGGGGGGCCTTCCCATCACCCGTGTGAGAGGGCTCATGGCCCACTGGGGAGGCTTTCAAATGAGACAGGAAGCAGTTTGGGGTAAGGAACAGTTTTAAAAAACCGTTCTCAAGCCAGATGAAATCTCAGATCTTGCGGTTTTGTTTGTTTTCTCCCTTCTCAGCTGTTTCCTTGCGAGTCAGAGACTCGTGTTTCTTTGTGCCAGTGCAGCTGCGACGAGCGGATCACGGTTTATTTTAAGATGAGAATAGAATGGGAGCAAAGGCATACCGATTGTTGGTTGTCATCCATTAGCAAAACCTAAGCATGGGCAATTTTGTCCAAACAAGGGGCTGAAGACCTCACAGATGAAGACACTGGGGCTGGGGGCCCCGCGTCCCCTGGAGGGGCCCCGCGTCCGCTGGAGGGGCCCCGCATCCCCTGGAGGGGCCCGCGTCCACTGGAGGGGCCCCGCATCCCCTGGAGGGGCCCCGCGTCCCCTGGAGGGGGCCCGCGTCCCCTGGAGGGGCCCCGCGTCCCCTGGAGGGGCCCGCGTCCGCTGGAGGGGGCCCTGCTCTGGCCTCCGTGCTGTCTCCTGCCTCTCCCGCATCCCTTGCCCCTGCCCTAGTTCAGAGCTCTCTTATTTTGGGTCTGAAGGACTGTAACTGCCTGCTGATTCATTTTCTTTAGAATCTCTATTTCTGACCAATCTTGTCTGCAAACCACAGCCATGAACCATTCTGAAGCGTCAGGTCAACCCACGGCAGCTGCTCAGTCATGCCAGTCACATCCCCAAGGCCTGCAGCCTGCCCGGCTCCTGGGACTCTCTAGGCAGGAGTACTAGAGTGGGTTTCCATCCCTTCCTCCAGGGGATCTTTCCTTAAGCCTTCCGTGCTGGCAGGCGGGTTCTTTACCACAGCACCACCTGGGAAGCGTAGGCTGAGCTGACTATAATATAGCCTTGTAAAGGTGGAAATTGTCCATGCTGGGGAATTGGACATTCCCGGCCCAGGGACTGAACCCTGGTCTCCTGCATTGCAGGCAGAGTCTTTACCAGTGAGCCACCAGGGAAGCCCAGTCAACCCACTGCTCCCTGTCTCAGATCCTCAGCGGCCCCCTACTTCCTATGGGACGAGCTCTCTGTTTGTCATGGGTCATTTGCGGTGTTTCTCGGTTAACCGCCGTCTTCCTTCCCAGCCCGGTCTCTCTCAGCTCTTTCTGGGTATCTCTCACCTCCTCCCAAGGAGGCGATTGCTTATGCACAAACATCATGTCACCGGGAACTTTTCTGCCCAGAAGTCTATGTTGGAAGACCATCTCTCCCTGCCCCCTGTGGGAACACCTCCTGCTTTGAATTAGAGTTCTTGTCATTCGTATCATTCACGGATTTTTAGGACTGAAGAGGGTTTAGCATTCTGTCCACTCTTCCAGCTTTAGAGATGAGAGGACTAACATGCAGGAACGCAGCAGATTTCCCAAAGCCGCCGTTCATGGTTGGTGACGAGTGAAGCGGCCACTTACTGACCACCTTCTCTGTGCTCCTGTTAGTGTGTTGGAACATCCTTACTCAGCCTCAGGACACTGGAAGCCACGGGAGGTTAAGTAACTGGTTACGAAGCCAGCTCTCACGGATGGTCTGCACCAGGGCCAAACTCACAGCAAAACCCACTCCCTGACGCTCCCTCACTCACTGTACCCTACCTGTAACCTTTATATACTATTCTGTTGTTTTTGTGAATGCATCTTACTTATCCAGCTCTGTCTGTTAGCTTCTGAGGGGTGGCGTCCTTACCTTACCAGCCTGTGACCTCTGTGAATGGTCAATACGGATGTCAGTGTGACTCCGTAATTCAGACCCTGGAGATCCTGAGCAGCTTGATTGCACTCGGGAAGTCCCCAGCATCCTCTTCTCTGCCCCTTTACAATTTCCTCTCTTTTCCCCCAGACCTCATTTCAGTCTCATCACCCGTCTGTCCGCCTGTATGTCACCACCTGCCCTGCGTGCTGTTCTTTGGAGGCTCATCATGGCTCTCCGCTAGAATTCTGCTTCCATTTATGCAATTCTCAACCCTTGTGCTTTGTCCTTGGTTTGAGCCATCAGCGCTCTAATCTTTTTCTTAACAGCAAGATGCCTGCCCTTATCCTTTCTCAACCCTGGACTCTGTCCCTGGTCATGCCCAACTCAACCCATTTTGTATTAACGCATAAGTTTGATCTTTGGAACAAGAATATGAGATTGACAGCGCTGGGAAGAAGCTATCTCTGCTTTCAGGGATCATGTGTTTGTTTTTAAGAACCAGGGTTGGAAATCGGTGCTTTTTCCATGCTTGTTATGTGCTAGCAGCGTGGAAAGTCCTGAGTTCACGACAGCACTCAGTCCGTCGTAACTCTGGGTGATGGACATTTCACTTTCACTTAATAAGTAAGGAGACTAGCATTTCAGACAGTCATAGCTCACCCTGGGCCATGCTTAAAGACAGGGCCAGGATTTCAACTCACCTCTGGTCTAAAATCCGAGCCTCCTCCCTGCAAGTCTTGGTTGATATGTACGCCATAAAGGAGCAACATCCCGAGTTCCCTGAAGGCACTGGCTCACCCATGTGATCCTCAGGGCTGATGGGGACGTGGGCTGGGCCAGCCTGCGGAGTCTAGTGATGCTCACGGAGAGAAGGCACCCAGGTTTCCTGCTGACCAGAGACGGAAGCAGTGCTCCCCACGGTCCAGCAGGGGATCGGTGAGACCTAGTCACGTCACATGAGCCCCTCTGGTCTTGGGATTGGTGGCAGTGTTGTTCTCAGGCCAGCGTGAGAAATGAGATAAACAACGTGCTGGAAAACTTCAGGGACTTAGCAAATTCCTGGGACCACCTTGAGGGCACAGAAAAGAGCAAAGACTGGCAATGACTTCTAGAACTTTCCGTAACTGTGCCCTAAATGATACTGATGAACAGATTGAAAGATCAGGTGGCTGGGTTTGTTTTTGGCCGTCTGTTGTTCGAAATCTGAAGCAGCGTTTCACAGGTGACCCTGGCAGGCCTGCCGGGCGCCTGGGCTGTGTGTACAGGAACTGACGCCACACGCCCTCCCGCCTTCTTAAAGGCTTCTCCCGTGGGGGGACCCTTGACAAAACGTCCTTACTTGTCAGACACCGGCTTTCCGCTGCTTTCACTGATGGATTCTCGGTCCTCGGGTTCAAGGCTCCTCCTGGGGTGCCCTCTCCGCTTCCTCCTGCCGTGGCTGACGCCGCCTGCTCCTGAGTTTGCTTCTCCCGGAAGGACGTCTCCTGATGTCCAGCTCCTGCTGAGGCTGCATGGCTCTGCCCTGCAGTCCCGCGCAGACTTTGTGTTCAGGCAAGCCCGTGCTCAGCTCTCTCCCTTCCTCGAAAACCTGCAGCCCGCAGACGGGCCTCGATTTGGCCTTGTGTCCAGGCCGTGGCTCCTGCTGTCCCTGTCTTTGCCCACCCTCCCGCGCCAAGCCGGGGCTTCCAACTTGTAAGCGCCTCCCTCTGTCTCCATCTCCACTGCGGTCCTCCTCACCTCCTGCCGGCCCGAGCCTCAGTGAGATCACGGACCGTTTTCTACTCTTAACGACCCTGCGACTGCTATTCGGCGTCCAGTCTCGCCTGCTTCCTGACATACTCAGGGTTGCATCCCAGTGGCCTTTTCAAAACACAGAGCCAGATAGGGCACTGGCCTGAGGAAAAGTGGAGTTGCTCAGTCGTGTCTGCCTCTCTGCGGCCCCGTGGACTGTAGCCTACCAGGCTCCTCCGTCCGTGGGATTCTCCAGGCAAGAGTACTGGAGCGGGTGGCCATTTCCTTCTCCAGGAGATCTTTCCGACCCAGGGATGGAAGCCGGGTCTGCCGCATTGCAGGCAGATGCTTTACCATCTGAGCCGCCCGGGGAGCCCCCTGAGGAGGGCAATCAGTTGTCTGTGGTCCCCTTGCCAGCAGGTGTCAGACAGCACTTCCTCTGCCTGCATGCCCCACACCTGTTCATTCTCCTGTCTGCCTGATCAGAGCTCTGGGCATAGTGCATTCTTCTTTTTCATCCTGAATAGGGCACCTTTCACCCATTTTCAGGATGTTGTGCATGCAGTTCCTTTGCCTGAAATAGTCTTTCCTCCCCTGGTATATGTGATTCCTGCTCATTTCTGCCTCTTCATCTTAGACTTACTTCCCTTCAGAAATCTCTGGTGCCCTGAGCCTGTGCGGACTGTTTCTCTGTGTTGACAGCTCGTTTAGCTGTCACTTTCCTTGGAGAAGGAAATGGCACCCCACTCCCGTATTCTTGCCTGGAAAATCCCATGGACAGAGGAGCCTGGCGGGCCACAGCCCACGGGGTCGCAAGAGTCAGACACGACTGAACCACCAAGAATGACCCCAGAGCAAGATATCCAATGGCCAGTAAAAACTAAAATGGCCCTCGGGCTCCAGTGCTCAAGGACATGCCGAGATTTGTTCACGGTTGACGTATCTTGTTCATAGTGTTGTAACAATGTTATTCTGGGCGGGACACCCACCTGACGCACTCTTTCGTGGGTGAAAGTGACGCCTCTCCTCCAGAGACTCTCATCATGTACAAGGCAGTCTCCACATGGCCTTTAGGGTACACCATACATGCCTACTCTGCACAGCCTTTGCTTAACCCAAAGACTGCCAAGAGACCAGACTCATGCTTAACCCATGTAACTGTTCTGCTGTGGGTGGCGATTTATTCTTTCTCAATAGGCCCACAACTTTGTTTCCTCACTTTCTTAAGATTTATTTTTGTCGTTGTTTAATTATATGAATCACAAAGGGTATGACCCTGAAACTTAGGAAGAAAATGAAACTTTTTTTAGAAAGATGGCAAAAATTTTAACAGCTCATTCATCAAAGCCAATTCTCCTGCCTGCTCCTGCTGATAGGTGAAGAGCTTTGTGAATAAGATTTGCAGCTGATGGCTCATATTTGAAGGAGTGAAGTTTCATGTCTTTAATTTGTCAAATATTACTAGCAATTGCCTATTTTCTTCTTGAGATATTCTTTTGAATTTTGCCCTTGTTTTCATTAGTCTATTTGCATTGCTTTTCAAAAGACATATATATAAAATCATGCTGTATTGAAACACATAGTAGTTGTAAAATTTCCTTTAATGACTAAAACCGCGTAACTCTGTGACATTGTAGGCTCTCAATAAATGCTTATTGAATTAAATTGAATATTGTTAATACTCTTATTTGATTTCAGAGCACTCTCTCTTTTTGTCTGTAGATATTTCTAATCTGCTTTTCATAGTTTAGGAAATTTCATTCCAATGTATGCTGACTACTTTTCTTTACATTATGACAATATGCATGATGGATCTTCTCCTGAAATATATAAAATCACATGTTATATAAAAAGGATGTTGAGGATTTAGAGAGGGTAGTCATTTTATCTAATTCAGTAGTGAAATCCTTAGAGTTTTTAATTTTTTATTTTATTGTTCTTATATCTCACCCGAGTCTTAAGTAATCATGGAGAAAACACACGGCACTATTTTATTTTATTTATTTTTTCATAGCACTGTTTTATTAAGAAATAAATAGCTATTTTCTAGGCAGGAGAAAACATAGTAAAACATAATATTCTGTTGTTGAGCTAAAAAAAAGTTAATAGTACTACATAATGGAGCATGGAAATGCTACTTCTCCACAAGACGACTGAAGTACAGCAGCACTGGGAAAGTCTGATGGACTGGTCCAGAAAAAGGCAAGTCTGAATAGAGACAGCCGTGTGTGAACAAAAATAAATGACACAAGCAAGCAGTATGTATGTATTTCATATTTTGTGCTCACTTATGGAAACGGATCCATTAATTTTTGATCAGCAGGGAAATGAATTATTTAAAACAATGAAACATAATTTTGACTTCACATTAATAGGACAAAATCAACTCCAAATTTAATATAAAACTAGTTACTTTGCTGGCAAAGCCCTCACACATGCATAGCCTCCCCATTATTAGAGTACTCCACGAGAGGGGGACATTTGTTACAACTGACAGATCGTAACTACGCAAAGTCCATGGCTCACCTGGTGGGCCACTCTTGGTGCTGTCCCCTCGGTGAGCTTGCGGAAGCCTTCGAGGCCATCACTGCAGACTCATGCGACACAGCATTGCTACCCTGACAGCCTCTGTGCTCCGACCCTCCTCCCCTCCCTCTCTTCCAGCCCCTGGCAACTACTGACCTTTCCCCTGACCCCAGTTTCGTCTCTTCCAGAATGGCTTATGGTGGAAACCACACAATATATAGCCTTTCAGAAGGACTTTCTCCTGTTGTTCAGTCGTTAAGTTATGTCTGACTCTCTGCCACCCTACGGACTGAAGCCTGCCAGGATCCTTAGTCTGTGGGGTCCTCTGGGCAGGAATACTGGTATGGGTGGCCATTTCCTGCTCCAGGGGATCTTTCTGATGGTCAACCCATGTCTCCTGATTAGCAGGTGGATTCCTTAGCACTGAGCCACCAGGGAAACCCTGGCTTTCTCTTAGTGACATGCAATTGTCTCCTCCTGTCTCTTCACGGCTTGACAGCTCATCTCTTCTTAATACTAAATAATATTGCATTGGCTGGATGTGCCAATCACCTACTGAAAGGCATCTTGGTTACTTCTACTCTTATTTGATTTCAGAGCACTCTCTCTTTTTGTCTGTAGATATTTCTAATCTGCTTTTCATAGTTTAGGAAATTTCATTCCAATGTATGCTGACTACTTTTCTTTACATTATGACAATATGCATGATGGATCTTCTCCTGAAATATATAAAATCACATGTTATATAAAAAGGATGTTGAGGATTTAGAGAGGGTAGTCATTTTATCTAATTCAGTAGTGAAATCCTTAGAGTTTTTAATTTTTTATTTTATTGTTCTTATATCTCACCCGAGTCTTAAGTAATCATGGAGAAAACACACGGCACTATTTTATTTTATTTATTTTTTCATAGCACTGTTTTATTAAGAAATAAATAGCTATTTTCTAGGCAGGAGAAAACATAGTAAAACATAATATTCTGTTGTTGAGCTAAAAAAAAGTTAATAGTACTACATAATGGAGCATGGAAATGCTACTTCCTCCACAAGACGACTGAAGTACAGCAGCACTGGGAAAGTCTGATGGACTGGTCCAGAAAAAGGCAAGTCTGAATAGAGACAGCCGTGTGTGAACAAAAATAAATGACACAAGCAAGCAGTATGTATGTATTTCATATTTTGTGCTCACTTATGGAAACGGATCCATTAATTTTTGATCAGCAGGGAAATGAATTATTTAAAACAATGAAACATAATTTTGACTTCACATTAATAGGACAAAATCAACTCCAAATTTAATATAAAACTAGTTACTTTGCTGGCAAAGCCCTCACACATGCATAGCCTCCCCATTATTAGAGTACTCCACGAGAGGGGGACATTTGTTACAACTGACAGATCGTAACTACGCAAAGTCCATGGCTCACCTGGTGGGCCACTCTTGGTGCTGTCCCCTCGGTGAGCTTGCGGAAGCCTTCGAGGCCATCACTGCAGACTCATGCGACACAGCATTGCTACCCTGACAGCCTCTGTGCTCCGACCCTCCTCCCCTCCCTCTCTTCCAGCCCCTGGCAACTACTGACCTTTCCCCTGACCCCAGTTTCGTCTCTTCCAGAATGGCTTATGGTGGAAACCACACAATATATAGCCTTTCAGAAGGACTTTCTCCTGTTGTTCAGTCGTTAAGTCATGTCTGACTCTCTGCCACCCTACGGACTGAAGCCTGCCAGGATCCTTAGTCTGTGGGGTCCTCTGGGCAGGAATACTGGTATGGGTGGCCATTTCCTGCTCCAGGGGATCTTTCTGATGGTCAACCCATGTCTCCTGATTAGCAGGTGGATTCCTTAGCACTGAGCCACCAGGGAAACCCTGGCTTTCTCTTAGTGACATGCAATTGTCTCCTCCTGTCTCTTCACGGCTTGACAGCTCATCTCTTCTTAATACTAAATAATATTGCATTGGCTGGATGTGCCAATCACCTACTGAAAGGCATCTTGGTTACTTCCAAGTTTCAGCAATTATGAATAAAGTTGTTATAAACATCTGTTTGCAGGTATTTTTGAGGAACTCGCAACTTTTTTTTTTTACAGTTTCTATTTCCCTCCTAAGATTACTCATCTGTTAATTCATTATAAAATCACTTTGTTGTGTGTCTCTGAATGTATTTATAGTAATTATTTTAAAATCTTGTCTGCTAACTGCAACATCTGGGTCATCCAGGGGTGATTTTTTGACTGCTTTTGCATTCAGTTTTAGTCAATTTTTCTCTCACTTTAATTTTTTTAAAGTGAACTTAAGACATGGTAATATGTCATAGAGAGTATGGATTCTGTTGTATTCCTCTGAAGAGTGTTGATTTTTGTTCTCCCAGTAGTTAACGTGTCTGGAGTCACTCTCCAAGCTCCGCCTCCCCTGGGGGGGCCAGAAGCTGAAATTTTGGCTCTATAATGTAAGCTGCGTTTTCTTGGGGTCTTTCTGTGCATACACAGTTCAGAAGTGAGGGCCCCCTCCCCTGGCATCTCTCCCTCTGGCGCGCCCCTCTCTGTAGCTGCTCTGCCATCTGTCTTCCGTGTTCTCTGTCGCTGCAGCTGGGAAGGCTGTGGTCTTCTGCTGCACGAAATGCTTGCTTGGGCTGCCCCCTCAGTCAAAAAGCTGCCAGCACACACGTGTGTTCCCTCCATCGTTCCAGGAGAGACTCTGCTCCGGTCGAAGCCTGTATTTGCTCACTCTCAGTCCTTCAGTCTTTAAACGACTCCCTCGTCTACTTTTCCTAATCGTTCCCTGCAGGAGTCTGACTACACAACTCCACCATTACTTCCCCTCTGTTAAATGTTCATGATTCTGTGCGGCTCCAAAATTTGCACTGGCCCTGTTGGTCGACGGTCAATCTTAAAGACGTGGGCTATTTTCTACACAGAACTAATAAAGGTCCAAGGTGTCATTGTGGAAAGGAGCTGGGGTGCAAAATGACTTTCCAGTATTTTGTAAAGATGGGAAACATAAAAATGTTTAAAATGTTTATGTATGCAATGATTTTTTAAAATTTATCAAAGAGATATTTATAGAAAGTTTATGTAACCTGTGCTTGGGGGAATATTTACGGTAAGTCAGATGAGGGAAACCATTCTCAAGGAATTCAAAACCCAGAAAAGAAATGAGAAGAAACACCCTATGCTGTGAATGTGAACAAAACTGGAGAACGAAAAAGACAAGGTCTTATTCCTTTGCTCAGAATAGCTTTTACCACTGGAGCAGCATGTGCCCTGAGGTCTGGCCAAAATGAAAGTGGCCAATAGTCACACAGCAAACTCTCAGGCAGCTTAATTCTGGGGGAAACGGGAGAGGAACATAGGAAAACATAGGAATAGGTGACTGCTTGAAACAGGACACATAAAAATATGGCTTCTGCACGTTATGGAGCTCTTGATAAGGAGTATTCAATTGAGAGGCCCTATTATACTTTATGGGGAAACGGTAGAAACAGTGTCAGACTTTATTTTTGGGGGCTCCAAAATCACTGTGGATGGTGACTGCAGCCATGAAATTAAAAGACGCTTACTCCTTGGAAGGAAAGTTATGACCAACCTAGACAGCATATTGAAAAGCAGAGACATTTTCCAACAAAGGTCCGTCTAGTCAAGGCTATGGTTTTTCCTGTGGTCATCTATGGATGTGAGAGTTGGACTGTGAAGAAAGCTGAGCACCGAAGAATTGATGCTTTTGAACTGTGGTGTTGGAGAAGACTCTTGAGAGTCCCTTGGACTGCAAGGAGATCCAACCAGTCCATTTTGAAGGAGATCAGCCCTGGATGTTCTTTGGAAGGAATGATGCTAAAGCTGAAACTCTAGTACTTTGGGCACTTCATGCGAAGAATTGACTCACTGGAAAAGTCTCTGATCCTGGGAGGGATTGGGAGTAGGAGGAGAAGGGGACAAAAGAGGATGAGATGGCTGGATGGCATCACCAACTTGATGGTCGTGAGCTTGAGTGAACTCCAGGAGTTAGTGATGGACAGGGTGGCCTGGCATGCTGCGATTCATGGGGTTGCAAAGAGTCGGACACGACTGAGTGACTGAACTGAACTGAACTGAATTATACTTGATAGAACAGTAGAAATTTCAGCACTGGTGAGTGGGGGTAGGATGGGCGTTCAGAGCTGAAGAGAGAGCCGGAAGTCTGGGGGTTCTCTGTATACAAAGAGGAAGCCTTGCAAGCCGGTGAAGGGAGTGTGGTCCAGGCGGCAGGAGACAGCTAGTCAGAGAAGAAATGGAAAATTCAGGCCTGACTGGGTCAGAAATTTCCCTGAGGCCCCCAGGGTGCAGGTTTCATCAAGTCTCTGGTGAGTGGGGATTTGACATTTATACAGCAACTGCGATAGAGGGATCGGTAAGCGAGTATCTGTGTGTGCGCCTGCGCGGTGTGTCTGACTCTTGCGACCTCCCGGGCTGTGGCCGGCCAGTCTGGTCCTCCTTCTCCTCTGATAGAGGATAGATGGACAGACAGGCACCCATATCTGAATTCAAATATACACAGACACACGTGTGGAAAGGGGCTGGCGTCTACGGTCAGAAGAGCGCTCGCTGTTCTCCTTTCCTCGGTCAGGTCACTGTTTCTCGGGTCTTTCAGGTTTTTTGTTTGTTTGTTTGTTTTAAACACAGAAACAACTCTCAGTTTTGTTACTGAATTAGAACTCAAAAATTGTTTCAACTTTTGACCCTAGAACCGACCGGTAGACTGCATCCCATACAGACTGGGCTGAATGCAACATTACCTGGGTGTGTAACAAGTCGTGACCGAAAAGAAACGACTATAAAATGGAGAATGGGGAAATTTTAAAACTAAATTTATATCAGTTCGCTTTGATTCACAAAGCAATATACTGAGTTTTGATAGCAGCTTTGTCCTTAGGCCATGCTATCGTGTCCCAAGCACAATAGATGACAGGTCTGTAGCAAATGTGAAATGGCAATAAGCCCTGATATCTGTGTCCACGAGGGAACACCTTGGAGAAGGAAAGATGTAAGTAAGACAAGCGTCCTCCTGCCTAAGCGTTAAGCGAGCATTAATGTCCTCTGGGCCTGGGCTCTGTCGGGGTCTCACGGCTCCTATTGGAAACCCTCTCTGGCTCTGACACCAGGCTTCACTACAGTTCTGCAAGGCACCAGTTTCTTCCAGTCCATGACTTCATTTCCTCTTCTTTCCTAGAATGAATGCACATTAAGTCAGTCTTAATTTTAGAATTTTTGAGTACTGAGCAAGTAAAACTAGCCTGAAGAAGTGAAAGGTTATAAGATTTTTCATTCTGATAATGTATTTTAACAAATGTTTATTGATGCATGGCTCACAGAGGAGTGCACAGATAAAAACTCTATAGCTCGATGAACTCTTTACAAAGGGACCACATCTGTTTAACCACAGCCTGAGTCAGGAAATAAAACACTACCAGCCTCACTGAAGCGCCCCTGTGCATTCCAGTCTTTGTCACCACTCCAAATGCACTTGCTCTTCTGAGTTATAAAGCCGCAGCTTAGCTTTGCCTGTTGCTGAACTTTATACGAATGGAATCATGCAGGATACACTGCTTTTTGTTTGTGTTCCTTTATTTAGCACTAGGAGATCCATCAGTGCTATTGCATGTAGTGGTAGGTCATTTCATTGCAGTTTAGCACGTCATTTTGAGGAAATATCGAACTTGACCGTTCATTCTGTTGTTGATGGATATTTGGGTTGTATTCTAACTTTTGTCCATCAGAAATAAGACTCCTCTGATGATTCCTGTATACTATTTTTGGGTGTAAAAAATTATGCCTTCTATGTATCCCTAGCAGTATAATCTCTGGGTCATAAACTAAGTGTAGATACTGCTAAACAGATCCCCAAAGTGACTGTACAACTAAACACACCAACAACGTCAGCCCTAGTTGTTCATCCCTACAAACTCTTTCTATTGTCGGTCTTTAGTGTAACTTGTACTTCTAATCCATATTTCGTTGATGACTAAGGAGCTGTGTGTGCTCAGTTGCTCAGTCATGTCCAACTCTTTGAGACGCTATGGACTGTGGCCCGCTAGGCTCCTTTGTCATAGCATTTCCCAGGAAAGAATACTGGAGTGGGTTGCTATGCTCTTCTCCAGGGGATCTTCCCAACTCAGAAACCAAACCCACGTCTCCGGTGTCTCCTGCATTTCCAGCAGATTCTTCACCTGCTGAGCCATCAGAGAAGCTGACTGAGGGTCTAAGGACGTTTAAATATTTATGGACCAAATCATAGTCTTATTCTGGGAAATCTTTTTGCGTGTTTATTTGTTTGGTTGTCTGTTTTTCTCTTAATGGCTTGTAAGAGTTCTCTATGCAAGTTAAGGGGAGGTAGACAATGATAAGGGATTCAATGTTGGTCTAAATTAGACGTGCTCTAGTCCTCAGCTGTTCTTGAGGGCTCAGGAAACATGACTGGAAATTTTACAGGATAGCAGATGAAGTCTATTTCTACCACTTTTGGGTTCATGCCTCTCACAGGCCAGACTCAGATGAGGCGAGAAAGGGTGATATCCACTGGATGCTCTCCTCTCACCTTGAACAAATGGGAAGGAGCCAGACAGCCCTTGGGGACCAGTTAGAAATGTCTGGCCAGTGATTCCACTGGA
>SJYC01099283.1:0-13960 GCA_006408675.1 Madoqua kirkii
TAGCAGATGAAGTCTATTTCTACACTTTTGGGTTCATGCCTCTCACAGGCCAGACTCAGATGAGGCGAGAAAGGGTGATATCCACTGGATGCTCTCCTCTCACCTTGAACAAATGGGAAGGAGCCAGACAGCCCTTGGGGACCAGTTAGAAATGTCTGGCCAGTGATTCCACTGGATCCCGTACCTTCCTGAAACTCACCCCTGGTTGTCAGCATTCACCACGTGCCTTGCATTTAAGCTGGAATAGCAGGAAGATGAAAATTTCTCGTGTCCCATCCCACAAAGAGCTGAGGGGTGCAGTCCCAGAAGTTAAAACTCTCTTGGATGCCAACTTGTGCAAATGAAAATTTCCCCTACATGGTGACCCCAGCTCTGTTCAGATGCTTCCACAATCACAATAGAGGCTCCATCATGTATTTTTTGAAGAAAATTGCTCCATATTATTGATCAACTCTGATTGTGAGAAAATTCTGCTCTGTGTTTGTATCAACTGTGGCTCCCTGTCTCATGTCCCTCTCTTCAAATATTTCAAGACAGCCATATGTTCATATGTCTTCTCAACTTCTCCTTTAGACTAAAAATGGAAACTGGCCATCTTGGAATGAAAAAGAGAAGGGAAAAAGAGTACCACAAAGGATGCCCTAAGATTGAACGTAAGAAATTAACCGAGGACCTTTTCTGATCCAATAACACCTATCTTTTCCCTCTTTCTTTATTTTTCTTCTTATTAAACTGATTATCAAGTGGTCCCAGCAGGTTCATTAAAATCCTTAATTTTACTTTATTACAGATAATTCCCTTTGTTTTGTAGACCGGTTTTCTTCCTTCCTGTCTACCTGTACTTGCTGTTGAATCTTTTCCTTTGCATTAGTAGTAGAAGAACGTCTTTGCAGGGGGACCTCATATAAGGTGCATGACCCTACTGAGTACAGAGCTCTGCTCAAGCTTAAGCTCTGTGAATGGTGCTCAAGATCAGGGAGGTCTGCAGAACCAGCATGATGCATCTTTGCTTGTTTGCATGAGGCATGCATTCTTGAGTCTGCTCCTGAAACCAAGAACTTTTCTGGAGCTGCAGGGCATGTAACTGCTCTGTGTTTCTACCTTTAAGGAAATAAAGGAGAAAAATAAAAACACCAGAAAAAAATCTGTTGATTCATGAGAATAGTAAAGGAACACTCTGGTGCTTTAGACCTGTTCTTTCCTAGTCTTGAAATAGACTGTTTATGAGCATTTACTCACCCTATAAATGAAATGCCTTCTTTATGCCAGGCACGGGGGTTAAGAATTGTGGATAAAATGATGAAAATCGCTCTCACTGAGTTACCAGCTGGTTAGGGAGACTGGTCAACAATACTGGTGTGAAATGTTGCGATGTGCCTAGTAGAGAGTACTCAGAGAATGCTGGCCATGGCTACTGCTGTCACTGTGAGTACTTCTGCTGCGTTTTCCACCATTACTTCCGCTGCGGCTATTACCACCACTCCTACTGTCACTGCCACTACAGACTTGCGTTTGGTATTGATGCTGTTACCTGTCCGATCGCTACCACTGTTGGTATCACTACTAACCTGCTGCTGCCTCTGTTACTAGCATTACTCCCGCCACTGTTGATTATTACTGTGAATACGACCACCTCTATCACCACTACCATTGCTACCACTGTTCACGCCCCTCCTGCTTCTATCTCTGCTCCTACAACTGCTGCCACTCCTCCGGCCTTGGTGGTTGCCGTTGCGATCATCACTGCTACTGCTGTTGCTGTCACCCCACCATTATTTCAGTCCCGCCAAACTAGATGGCTTCTGACACAGTGCTTAACCTATTTAGGTTTCTTTCTCTCCCGTTAAATTGGAAGTAGACACATGTTTCTGTTTATAACGTGACAAAGACATTACAAAACAAAACTAAAAAGGTAGAAGAAATCCACATACAAATATTTGGGGGAACGCTCTTTTAAACAAAGTTTGCTGGTGGAAGAATTTCCTTTTAATGTTCCATACGCATGATGAATCTCTACGCATATGCACCAAATTTATTTGGCTGCAGAATACTTTTTTTTTTTTTTTAGTGTTTATCAGTATAAATGGAATTAGCTTCTCAGAAGTAACACCTCTTTCCTGGGGAATGGATTTTCATTTTCCCTTAGTGCTGAGCTACCTGATTTCCTAGGAACTTCCCCTCTTTAGTCTTCTCTGATTCTACTGTGTGTAAAATCTCCTGGTACCAGGGTGACCACACATCCCGGCCTGTGTGAGATAAGATAATCATTTATAGTGCTCCCTTTTAGTTTAAAGTGTTTCCCACTTTGAACAATAAACTACATGGTCACCTTATCTAATGCAGAGAGCTTACCTCCTTCCTGTGGAAATGGCTTAGCACACTGCTTTGGCTGCCTGTAGGGATACTTGAGATACAAGCCTCTCATTGACGACTGAATAATAGGAACATTTCCCCTCCTCTAACATCACCTCCTCTCAGCTGATCTCCTCTGATTTCTTTTGCCCGATTCTCTGTATTCTTGCCTGGGAAATCCCATGAACAGAGGAGCCTGACAGGTTACAGTCCATGGGGTCACAAAGGTTGGACACGACTTAGTGACCAAACCACCACCACCATGTAGATAGGGATCCATGAACAAGGTTCTGTTCATCAGCTCTGGCCAGAGCAGACAGTGCTGAGCATTGCTTGAGCTCCCAGTGAGCGTTGCTATGAGACATATTAAAAAAATATGAGGCGTGACCTTTGCCTTTAAAGGGCTCAGAACCTAATAACATTGTGGGACGTGGCATGTATTAGCAAAGTGTCTTAGGATGTAATTAATTTATAAATTAACAAACAATCTTCATAATTATTACTGACAAGCCAATTATATTTATTATCTCTTCTTTCCAACTTGTTAAAAACATATGCACCAATAATCTAAATGAGTACATTAGCTGGATCATAGCTAATTTGCTCCTGAACTTCCGTATTTAGTTAGTAACATTGATTTGATGTTAGTTCTTCCTGTTTCCTTCTTTTTACGTTTCATCTTTCCCCTGTTTCACAAGGCACCAATTCACTTGATCTCAAAAAGAAGAAGATACAGCTTAGACAACATGGAAAATTTAATTTCTGGGTGGATTTTTGAGACCAATAACAGAAATAACAGCCTGTAAGCCAAACTGACTGATTTATAAGAACTAGACTTCACTGAGAAAATAATGAAATATTTTTGGCAGACGAAAGCAGATGGGATTTGAATATCAGGAGCTAAGCTTTAGGACACTAAGCATAGGAAATGCACTAAATGCTTTGAAGGAAAAAGGAAAATTAGATGACGTCACAGTCATGCTGCCTCCCTCAAAGGAAAGACGGATCGTAAAATGGGCTGATGTGGCTGCATTGGCAGGAAGAAGACCCCTGAGCCCAAGAAATTCTCTGCCTTTCATTCCTCACTCACTAAACCCCTGGGGAGAGCAGAGGCCTAATGCTTTGCAGGGACTCTAGAGCAACAATTGCACCTTCCTTTCCAGGACAGGGCTGAGAAGGCTAATGTTCTTTTGAGAACCTGGCTCAGACGCTGAAGAGCTTGCTTTCAGTGTAGGAGACCTGGGTTCGATCCCTGGTTCCCATAGATCCCCTGGAGGAAGAAATGGCAACCCACTCCAGTGTTCTTGTTTGGAGAATCCCATGGATGGAGGAGCCTCGCGGGCTACGGACAATGGGGTGGCAAAGAGTCAGACACAACTGAGTGACTAGCACTTTCGTATTCAGAATAGCCCTGGAATCACAACGCTTCTAATTCAGACATGAAGCTAATAATTCCCAAGGTAGCCCAACGAGGTTCTGCCATCCTCAGTCAATGCAAGGGGTGCATTCAGAGATTCTAAACATCTTCTTCTCCAGAGCAGAGTGAAATGGTTCTGAGAAGCCCAGTGGGTGGGTGGGAGAAGCTTGAGGTCAGGAAAGGGAGAGAGAGGTTGGAGAAGGTTCCAGAGCAGAGCACCCAGGGACCAGGAGGGTCGGCAGGTGCTGTGGGTCAGCATCATCGTACAGGTGGCGACCAGCAGGACAAGGGGAAGGAAGATGTGAGCAGAAGAAAGGCCAGGGGCCTGGGGCCTGGGGAGCTGGGCCCTGATTCGGGGACTGCATTCAAGCCTCTGGGGGGTAAGATGAGAGGCTGTAGGGACTGATGGGGAGAAGAGGAGGGCGATTTCAAGTTATTTACCCGAAAGAGACTTGTGTCAACCGCAAGTGGCTGAGTTTATTTGAGTCGACAGTTTTCAGTGAAAATTCCCGCCGTCCCCAGAAATAAGAGCGTGACAGATAAACCGCAAGCAGTTGTACCTCTGGGTGCAGAATCGGCCCTTTGACATCAGCTGAGGAATCTGAGAGCTTTCCACAGGCGCCAGCAGTTCTCAAGGAGGAGATGGGGGTCTAAGTCCAAAGAAGGGGACCTCTTCCTGCATTCTTGGTCCCAGAGGTATTGTCAACAGTGGCATGGGTTTTTCATGCCCGCTACTAAGAAGGATGCTTTGTGTGTGCACTTCTTGAGCATTCTTAGCTTAATGAACTCTTTCTTTATGACTTCATTACCATGTGGCATATTGTGAACCCTGTAGATAGCATGGAACCCTCTGTTTCCTGTCCTTCCTGTTTCTGATTTTCAGCCTCTTGGTTTCAATGCACATCTTCCCTGTTACTTGTTGCTGCCTCTGTTTCTGGCACAGGTAAACCTTTCTGCATCCCTACCCATCACCTGGTCTTTGGAACCAGCCAGAACCACCATCCACCAGTCCTTTATCCTGGCATTAGAGGGTAACTAGGGCTCTGAGTTAGATAAATTTCAACTAATAGATACACCTGAAGTCATAACTGGCTCTTAGGAACTAGGTCTTCTCTTGAAAAGTCAGTGCAAATTAGATTTTTATAAATTAAATCACTTGAATTATGCTAAAGTGGCCTGATGAAAAAATCTAATTGTGAGTTATTTTGCAAAAGTGACAAATCACTTTATGGATTGGTTAATTACCATTTATTCATCCAGGCACTTTGCTGTGTGTGCTGGGCATCTTCCGAGGTGCTTAATTTACCTTGTTTGTAAATCCATTTTGTTGAAGTTGGCATTTATTTACCCTTGTTTCTGTCCTCTGTATAGGGAGAGTAGAGTCTCCTCTAAAGCTGAAAAAATTTATAAATATATATTTTGGGAAAAATGATAATTTGTCCTTGGGTACTTTAAAACCCTTCCTTAGTTATTTTTCTATTTTTGGCCTGATGAAAAAATCTAATTGTGAGTTATTTTGCAAAAGTGACAAATCACTTTATGGATTGGTTAATTACCATTTATTCATCCAGGCACTTTGCTGTGTGTGCTGGGCATCTTCCGAGGTGCTTAATTTACCTTGTTTGTAAATCCATTTTGTTGAAGTTGGCATTTATTTACCCTTGTTTCTGTCCTCTGTATAGGGAGAGTAGAGTCTCCTCTAAAGCTGAAAAAATTTATAAATATATATTTTGGGAAAAATGATAATTTGTCCTTGGGTACTTTAAAACCCTTCCTTCGTTATTTTTCTATTTTACTTTTATCCCAAAGAGCCTTGAATTGCCAGAAGTGGTACAAACGGGTGGCGTTACTTAGAGGATCAGGTACTGAGCATGTATCTGAGTGCTGGACTGGCCTCCAGGGCTCTGCCTGCTCCCCAGGGTGAGGCTGTTCTTCCTGGAGCAAGACCTTGACACCTGAAGAGGAACCACAGCATTTCAGCCCTTCATACATTTCACTAGTAACATGATCAATTACTAAGTCACTAGAATTTTACCTTTCCATTCAGCAGCCCTTCCTGGAGTACCTACTCTGTGCCAAACTCTCTCAGAGGCTATGAATTGGATATGGATGTATTTGAGTACCAGACTGTTCTCAGAGTCTGTGGCTGGTGTATGTGTGTGTGAGTGTGTGTGTGTATACAGTCATATCCAGCTCTTTGTGACCCCATGGCCTATAGCCCACCAGGCTCCTCTGTCCATGGAATTCTCCAAGCAAGAATGCTGGACCCTGTTGTCATTTCCTCCTCCAGGGGATCTTCTGGTTCAAACCGCATTGCCTGCATCAGTAGGCAGATTATTTACCACTGAGCCACCAGGGAAGCCCCATCCATGGCTGATGATCAGAGACAAACACACAATTAATCAAAATCCAGCGACATTCGTTCATTCAGCAAGTCTTCGTGAATGGTAAGAAGGTGTCGGAAAGCAAACGGTTTACTAGAGATTACTTGGGAACTACTTGGTGAGGCACAAGAGAGCGGGTCATGAGCACATGGGGCCTGGGCAGGCCCTGCACCTGCAGGGAACCCTTAGGAAGAGCTCCTCTAGGAGAACGTATTTTAACTGAGCCTTACGAAGAATCATCGCTCATGAAGAATTCCCCCTAAAATCAGGGGGAAAGGGTCTACAGGTTACCTATCGGAGGCATGGAGGATGGGTGACAAGGATGGTGGGAGATAATGTGCTCAAATGAAGTTCCTGTTCAGGAAGTTGAGACGTAAGGAAATAGGCATGGGCGTTTTTGTTTGTTTCATATTTTTTGGTTTGGGCTGCCTTGAAAGAAATCTCAAATATTATCTCTTAGAGATTATGTTTTTACTGTTGGCTCCAAGTCACATTCATTCATTTACCAGCAATATTCATCTGCCTGGAGAGGCAATTTCAGCAGATTTTACTCGCTTCCTGGCTCATGCTTATGATAAAAACCTCATTTCCCAGACCCCTTTGTCACTCTGGATGTCATGTAACTAAGCTCTGGCCAGTCTGGTAGAATCTTCCAGGAAAGTACATTGCATCTCACTGGGGAGGCAAGCCCTTTACCGCTTTCTTGCCCTCTAGTCTGGAATACAGAGGTGATGGCTGGACCCAGGGCTGATCCATGAGGCACAGTCAGTGTAGTTCTTACGTCCACCATACTTTAGAGACCTATAAAAAGGTGTTAATGCCTTTTAAAGTCAGAAGGAAATTAAAAAAAATTTAAGTTGAAGGAGATGTTTTAACATAACGGTCCTATGTCTGTCTTTATACCAATGTAGGCACAAAATTTTATTTTTAATATTTTTTGAGGGATCTATGGGGGCAAAAGTGCCCAGGAGAAAGCACGAGGCGGAAATAGATGTAGCCACACCTGGAGACAGAAAGGGCGAGAGACAGCGGCTCCAAAGAATTAGAATGATGGGCCTCTAGGGTGTGCTGAGTCCACCCCACGTGTTTAGGCCACTGTGAGTGGATGTCTTTGGGAACAACTGTTTTCAGCTCCCAACACAGCCCTTCCTTCCCCTGTCCGCTGTCTGGCTGCTGGGTGACCAAATGCTGAGTAACTGGAAACAAGTGAAGAGGTGGCGCCTGGCTTTCAACTGGCGGTGTGTACACACCGGCGTGTGTGCCGCAGCTGGCGGTGTGTACAGGACCTGCTAAAGAGCATTGCTCCACAAGATTGGATCAGTGGGACGTGGAACTTAAAAACCAAAAACTCCAAATAGCATCTGATGTTAACAATTTTTTATTTCACTCTGTCTTTCTGTGTAGCATGACCACCTGAAAGTGGGTTGAGCAGTATTAGGCTGTGTATAGTCAGCGTTTTGGAGGTTCTAGAATGCTCTCTCACTTCAGAATCCCAGGAACAGGAAGCTGCCTCCTTATTGACATGTTTCTTAGGAAGCAGGAAGTGTTTTTCTCCTGAACATGCCCTGGGGTCTTTTCATGGATTTCCCGTTCATTCCAGCGCTGAGTTTCCATTCTGCCTGCGTCCTCCCGTCCCCAGCGTCTTGTCTAACAGAAAAAGCCCCTGGAGTAGCAGGTGGCAACCCGCTACTACATTCTTGCCTGGGAAAACCCACGGACAGAGGAGTCTGGCGGGATGTGGATCCCGGGGTCACAGATATTCAGACACGACTGAGCATGAACAGGTAACAAACTACAAAACTCATTCAAACTGATTTGGGAACCGGGTGACCTCCAGCTTCCACGCACGACATAGTTGGCACTGATAAATGCACTGACTCCCTCAGTCTAGAACTCTCTCCAGTTGCTTGATTTATTATTTTTATCTTTGAGTATTTATTTATCTATTTAATTTAAATTTATTTATTTTAATTGGAGGCTAATTACTTTACAATATTGTATTGGTTCTGCCACACATCAACATGAATCCGCCACGGGCGTACACGTGTTTCCCATCCTGAGACACCCCCACTTTCCCTCCCCATATGTCATGCGTATTTATTTATTCATTTTGCTGCGTCAGGTCTTGGTTGCAGGAGCTTCCGTGTGGTGAGCGAAATCTTTCATCGCCGGCCTCTCTAGTTGCTGCATGCAGACTTCCCTCTGGTTGGGGTGCACAGACTTAGTTGGCCCAAGGTATGTGGGATCTTAATTCCCCAAGCAGGGATCAAACCCACGTCCCCAGCATTGGAAGCTGGATTCTTAACCACTGGACCACCAGGGAGTCCCCTGGTTCCTTGGTTTAGATTTAAGTAAGTTGGCCAGAAATCTGGTGGTTCCTCAGAGAGGCCCTTGGGATTCCTCTGAAATCTTTACATGTTTTGGTTGAAGTGAATATGACTTAAGATAGTTCTTCTGTCAAGAGCACTGTGTTCTTTGGCATCTGATGATTTATCTAAATAATCTTCAAAAGGGTTGAGAAAACGCTAAGTAGATGATAACAAGTCGGTGGAAACGTCAGGAATGCAGGACATTCTCCCTCTCTCCTCTTGCTCCTACGTGTAGCGTAAACGAGAGCGGGCAGGTGGAGTCTGTCTGGCATTCATTTGCGAGAGTGGTTTTTGTGCTGCACTGATTTCCATCGTTTCAATGAAAGCCATCTGAAAGATTAGCTTGTACACGAGATGCAACTTCTTGGCTTCTTGCCTTGATCACAGCACATCTGAGAGAAAAGAAAGCCAGGCTGCTTACATGAAAGAGGTGTGCTGGATGAGGGGCATCTGATTACCGTCGAGAAAATGAAAGGAAAAGAGAAGAAAGTGGGTCTCGAATGGAGATGGAGTGAAGCAGAAAAATGATCTTCCATTTGGGAAGGAAAAGAAAGAGAGTTTATCTAAAGATGTGAACCCTGAGGTGAGACCAAATAGACCAGAAGCACAGAAATAGTCGAGAAATGAGCAGGCAGGGGCCGAGGCGAGCGGACGGCGTCTGCAGCCGCAGGCCCAGCCTCGGCTGAACGCGGCGCGGGCGCGCCAGCTTTACGTGGTGCTGCTCGTCTGGGCCCGTCTCCTGCCCCAGTGGAGCAAGTAGGCTTGCTTTTTCTCCTCCTCCTCTCTTTTCCCCTTTTTAATATTTATCAGCGGCATTGTGCTGAATAAGACCGTGGAACATATCTGTTCTGGTGTTGCTCTATCAGCTTTATGGATGCATATTTGAATCTGACTGTTATTATATCCTTGGGTAGTAGAAGATACTAAATTATACCTGTTATATGCCCCATCTAGCTTTATTGTCAGACAGTTGACAGCTTTGAGAGCTGTATTTCTAAGGTATTAAAAAAAAAATAAGAAATGATGTTATTAATAGTTTGATGGTAAGTCTCGAAGTTATTTCAAAACAAACTTTGCGTTACTGCATTATTTTTTTGGAACAGAGCTTAAGCATCTTTGAGTCTGGAGCAGCTGAGTAATTTGACGCATGTATCGTGAAGGTTCTTAGAATGCCTCCTTATGGTTCTTTTTTCCCACTGGTGAATTATGGACATTTATGTGGCCGTTAAAACCCTCAAATGACCCCGTGGAGGCACAGATCGCATGGAGTTAGGCTGCCTTTATGTGGCTTTTAGGTGGCCTCAGCCAACCTATAGGGCGAGCTAAGTTTCTTTCCCCTTCTAAAATGCAAAGCAAAGTCCAAACAAATGCCAGTAACAACAAAAAGGCAATATCCCTCCCGAGGATATGCTGAAGTGTTCCTGACTGTAGTAACAGGCTGCTTTTAAATATGTATTAATCCATCCCTCCTTTGTGTTTCAGAGTCCTTTATGTGGGTTTCCGTCATTAAAATGACAGTGATCACTTTATTCGGTTGAGAATCATTTTCTGCTCCTCTTCCTCTATGCACTGCGTGACTTATTGGGGTGAAGGGTTGCAAGCCTGTCTGTGGTGAAGAGCACAAACAACACAGGCTCCTGGAGGCCCAGAGACAAACCCCGGCTGATCGGCAGAGCGGCCGATGGCTGTGTGCCTTGGGATAGCTTAGTAGTGTCTCTGAGCCACTGTCTGTGTGTGTGCAAAATCAGGCCAGGGCCCACCACCTTTGTCTATGGAAGGCTGGATAACAGCTGTAAACTGCCTTCCTGTCTCAGAACCCAAGCCAAAGGAGGTGCTTGAGAGTTGTTTGCTGACTTGAACGGAATTAAACACATAATCTGCTTTATCTGAACACAGTGAAAGTGAAAGAAAGTGAAGTCGCTCAGTCGTGTCCGACTCTTTGTGACCCCATGGACTGTAACCTATCAGGCTCCCCTGTCCATGGGATTTTCCAGGCAAGAGTGCTGGAGTGGATTGCCTAAGTCTAACAATACCAAAATGAAGTTTTGTAAACTAAGAATCTTTTCTCTAGAAACAATGCTTTGTGCTCCATCTTAGAAGCCCATCTTATTTTATTCCCACGAGAAATTTTCTCAGAAGCCCAGTTGACCTGCAGTGTCAAGCAGCTGGCTGAACTTCTGGAGCCATAGCTTTGTTTTGCCATAATTTTACGTCTTTTAAGAAATATTTCATGAGTCATCCTTTCAGCTCCAGTGTATCAGTTTTTGTTAATGCTGGAAAGTGCAAATAGAGAGTATTTTGCTTTTGGAAATAGGATTAGATACTGTGAGCCATAGTGTTTCACAAGCTGCAGGCATCTCTTAAGGGAGAATTGGTTCTTTTCTGTGCTTCTTGGCCAAGATCAGACTCAGAGCACATTTCCTGCGTGTCCAGTACTGTGAGGGGCGAGGGAAGGGCTGGTAAGGTGATGCCATCGGGGGGGCTGCAGTGTGGAGAGAGGGGCTAGGAGGACTTAGAAGTGAGCAGGGGCACTTATGGTCTGCCCACATCCTTGCCTAGGCCAGTGGCTCACTGTGGGCTGGAGGAAACGCAGCTGTAGAGCTCACCTGTGGGGCAGTTTTCACTGTTGAGTCACTTGGCGCCAATGGTGACTGCCTTTCCTGGGACAAAGAGCTGTTCCCACAACACAGAAATGCGCCTAGAAAGACAGCAGGTCCAGGGATGGGATCTGCTTTGGGGGTCATGGAATGGTTCTGACGGGCCTCCTTTTAAAACAAAAAACAAAAAACAAAAAAACCTTCATGCGTTCCAGAAGGTGACCACTTAGCTTACTTATTCTGGGCAAAGGAATTTAAAGACTTTGGCTTGTTTACCTAGCTCGGCTCAGGTGGGGCTGGGGAGTTTCCTCTGTGATTCCCTTTTCTTTCTGTTGTGGTGTATTTACTTAGCAGTGAGTGGCCTCTGTCTGCTCTGGGAACTGGGTGTATATCCTGGGATCAGTCGCGTGCATCAGGGCCTGCCCTGTGCGCTGGGGTCAGCCGCACACGTGGGTTCTGTACACTGTGACCTGCGTTGGCTCTGGTCTTCCCTGCGGCCTCGCTTCCCCAACAACACTCCCCTGACAGCTGTCTGGAAGAGAGCATCCTTACATGGTGGAATCTGAGATCTAGCTAGCTTTCTCTCCACTGTTCAAGACATAATAGACCAATTTGCAAGAAATATGCACCATCGACAGCCCAACTATGGCTATACTTCTGTTTCTGAAAGGTCTCAAATCTGTATTTATCATACACTTACTTCCTACAAGTATGTAATTAAAAACCACATTCTGTGTGATGTTCAAGTTTATTTCAGAAGCTCCCAAAATGCTTTCAAACCAGACACTAACAAAGCCAATAAAAGAGAGGAAAATTTTATAATTAGCTGGGGAAAAGCATAAAAGGAAAAATATAAAAAAAATAGGTAAACAGCCTGTGAAAAGTGATGGGGAGCCTTTCCAAAAAAGCCAATCAGTGAAGAAAAAGAACTCATTCAGGAAAGCTTGACTTAAACTAAGAAGAAATAGAGACTGAAGAATTACATTGACAAAAAGTCAATTAAAAAAGAACCTGAGACAGTAAAAGTAAAAAGTCGCTTTACACAACACGAAAGGCAATGTTGAAAGTTTTCCACTGATAAAGAAAACCTTCTTTGAACCAAGTAAAAGTTGCTCAGTTGTGTCTGACTCTTTGTGACCCCATGGACTATGCAGTCCATGGAATTCTCCAGGCCAGAACACTGGAGTGGGTAGCCTTTCCCTTCTCCAGGGGATCTTCCCAACCCAGGGACTGAACCCAGGTCTTGTGCATTGTAGGCAGACTCTTTACCAGCTGAGCTATGAGTAAAGCCAGAAGCCAACCCAATAGCAACGTCAGGGTTTTTTGAGCTCCTAGCCTGCGTGGTGGATGCCCTGATGGAACTGTGGTTATGGAAGTGGGTTCTAAAGGGGAAGGGCTTTATTTTCAGCTGGTTTACTCAAAGCATACAAATGCAGCTAAGCAAAAGAGACAGACAGATGAGAGAGAGAGAGAGGAAAGGAGAGATAGAGACAAAGAGGGAGAAAAGGAGAGACAGAGGCAGACAGAGAGGGAGGTGGAGGCTGCTTTGGGGAGCCCATGGCTTTTCTCTCACCCTTGTCACATCAGACAGAGCCCAGAGTGAAGCCCAGGGACCCCGTCTAGAGCGACAAATGCGGTGGACAGTCTGTGCCTCCCAGCTTCTCACAGAACCACGTGGAGCTGCTGTTTCCGAGAGTTTATCAGATGCATGTATGTGAATAGAGAAGAACCGTACTGATGATCTTATTTGTAAAACAGAGATAGAGACACAGATATCGGGGAATAGATGTACGGACACCAAGGGGGAAAGGAGGTGGTGGGGTGAGCTGGGAGGTGAGACTGGACAAATATGCACTACTGTGGATAAAACAGATCACTCGTGAGAACCTGCTGTGTGACACAGGGAACTCCACTCGGCGCTCTCTGCTGACCTAAGTGGGAAGGAAATCCAAAAAAGTGGGGATATGCGTATATGTGTGACCGACCCACTTTGCTGCACAGCAGAAACTGACACCGCAGTGTAAAGCAGCTCTACTCCAGTAAAGCGCAGTAAAACCAAAATAAAAACGAAAAACCAAAACACTTTCAGTCTCTCCAGGCAACCTGGCCCTAGGACCTTTGCTCCTGTTCTTTAGAACTGTGTCCCCCAGGCTCCTGGCAGCTTCAGTGGGGTCTTGGGGGACCCTGGATCCAGAGAAGAGTCTGTCCTGCCTCTCCCTGTCCCCACCCCCCTTCCTACTCACTGTCCATACGGCAGCAGGCACTCTTTTTTGGACTCTTTTGCATTGCTTTAGTTTACAGAAAGAGAAAGAAAGTGATGGGGGAAGACAGTATCACAGGGAAACTGAAAAGGAAAGAAGAAAATTCGAGAAGCTTTGTTCCCTTACACCTTTTCTTGTGGTTTTTGCCTCCTCTGCAGCCTGCGCTGACTGCTGTGGGCAGGGGAGCCTGGCGGACTTGTGTGACACGGTGTGCCTGCCTTTCTCGGTTTATAGAGGGATTCCCTGTGTTTGTGATTTGTAATATAGGTCTTTGATTTGCAGAACTGGAGGGATGAATCCGAGCACTATCTGAATTTATTGTGGCTGAGAGCTATTTGGCTTTCAGGGTCATTCGTTTAGCCAGCAAATGCTGTGTCAAGTATTGGGGCTCGCGCAGAGCACAAGACAGACAAGAGTCTGGTGGGGAAAGATCAGCAAGGAGGAAGTACATCAATGCGGTACAAGCAGCAGGTCATCAGATGCGCTGGCGGAGAATGCAAGGCATTTGTGGTGTGAGAGATGGTGCGGTGGTGGCCAGCCTTTCCGCAGGGGCCGGGGGATGGGTGTGGGGCCCTCACAG
>SJYC01099285.1:0-26059 GCA_006408675.1 Madoqua kirkii
TTTCATTTTACCCTAGCTGGCTTCCCTGGTGGCTCAGATGGTAAAGAATCCGCCTGCCATGCTGGAGACCTAGGTTCAGTCCCTGGGTTAGGAAGATCCCCTGGAGAAGGGAATGGCTACCCACTCCAGTATTCTGGCCTGGAGAATCCCCTGGGCAGAGGTGCCTGGTGGGCTACAGTCGGTGGGGTTGCAAAGAGTCAGACACGACTGAGCGACTAACACATTCTGGTGCATCAGGAGGCTCCTTCCTCCCCAGTGTTCCCCTCCCCCAGCCTGGAGATGCTCAGCCCAGAGACCACAGAAGTCAGACATGCCTGAGCGACGGACAGCAGCATAGCGCAGTTGTGAGCCGCGAGAATGCGAAGCTCAGCTGTGCTCAGCGCGTGCACGCATGCTCAGTCGCTTCAGGTGTGTCTGACTCTGAGAGACTCTATTTTGATTCGGACTTGATTCAGCACAAGCTGGAATCAAGATTGCTGGGAGAAATATCAATAACCTCAGATATGCAGATGACACCACTCTTATGGCAGAAAGCGAAGAAGAACTAAAGAGCCTCTTGATGAAGGTGAAAGAGGAGAGTAAAAAAGCTGGCTTTAAAACGCAACATTCAAAAAATTAAGATCATAATATCCGGTTCCTTCACTTCATGGTGAATAGATGGGGGAAGAAAGCAGCAACAGTGGCAGATTTTATTTTCCTGGGCTCCAGAATCACTGCAGATGGTGACTGTAGCCGTGAAATTTAAAGACGCTTGCTCCTTGGAAGAAAAGCTATGACCAACCCAAACAGCATATTAAAAAGCAGAGATATTACTTTACCAACAAAGATCCATCTAGTCAAAGCTATGGTTTTTCCAGTAGTCATGTATGGATGTGAGAGTTGGGCTATAAAGAAAGCTGAGTGCAGAAGAATTGATGCTTTTGATCTGTGGTGTTGGAGAAGACTCTTGAAAGTCTTTTGGACTGCAAGGAGATCCAACCAGTCCATCCTCAAGGAAATCAGTCCTGAATATTCATTGGAATGTCTGACTCTTTGCGACCCCATGGACTGTAGCCCACCAGGCACCTCTGTCCAGGGGATTCTCCAGGCCAGAATACTGGAGTGGGTTGCCATTTCCTCCCCCAGGGGATCTTGTCAAACCCAAGGATCGAACCCACGCCTCCTGCAGCTCCTGCATCTCAGGCAGTTACAGTTATACAAAGGCGGAGTAGCCATAGGCTCCAATTAAAGGGTATTTGGCCGCAAGTCTGGAATCCGATTGCTTCCCCAGAGTCGGACATGACTGAAGTGACTTAGCAGCAGCAGCAGCAGTTACCTACAATCACAGGTTCTTATATGATACGATGGAGAAAGCTAGGCAGGATCGGAAGCACCCTCTCTAGAAGGAACTCTTCAGAGACCGGCTGCTAAGGACGCTCTGCCTGTTGCTGGCCCGTCAGACGTGAAGGTGACTTTTGTCGCTGGCGTGAAGTGTTTTATTGATACTCAAGATGCAAGTAAAAGGAACAATTCCATATGCATTTTCATTTTCATTCAGACATACTTTTGAGGTTCTCTGAGTCAAATTGTTGCCTACCTGTTGGGGTGGGGGGTGGAGGTGATTCACGTGTGAGTCCCCTTACTGGTAAGACAGATGTGTAGGAGGAGAAAGGTGACAGGTACACCGACTATTCGAGAGCGGAGAGAGCAGTGCCCAGAGGGCAGCGGAGAGGGATGCCACTGCGGAAGGCAGGATTTGCGGTGCCGTTCAAAGGAGATGATGGCTGAGCTGTGTCTGGAAGGATATGTATCAGCAGACACCCTGACGTCAGGTGTCCACAGCCCCCCTCTCCTGTCTCTCCTCTAGGTATCCATGGTGCCTTGGTCCTTCCCACATCTCAGGCCAGAAACCTTGCCCTTTCTTCTGACTCATTTTCTCTGATACCCCTTTTACAATCCATCAGCCAGTTATATTTGCTTTCTCTTCAAAATACATCTTGATGACACTTAGAAAAATCTCGTGTCAGTGGTCAAGCCAGATCTTGAATCCGGATGCTTCTCCTCCAGAGTTCAGACTCACTTCTCCTCCCCAAGAGTATGACGGATGTGGAAATGTATTTTGTGAGTGGACACTTTTGTAGCGTGAGCTGGGAACGTTGGAAAATCAGACTCAGAGATAGGTTGGGATCAAGTCAGGAAGGGCTTTCAATTCGGGTTGAAGAGTTTGGATTTTAGTCCACAAACCATGGAGATGTCTAATATTTGGGGTTAGGATAATAGCAGAATCTAAACTCCACTTTGGGCAGCCTCGTCTGGGCAGAGTGAGATGGTGTAAAGGAGAGAAGTATCTTGACGTGGAACTTGTTCCCATAGTCTGGACTAAAGTCTGCAAAGATTCAACAACAGTGGCTGCTTTGGAGCTGGAAAGGAGACAACAAAAATGGGCATTCCAGGGGTCAATTTAACATAAATCAGCCACTTCCTGTTTTTAGAGGCAAGGGAGAAAGACACAAAGGTAACGACGTTTTCACATTTTTTTAAAAGGAAAATGTGCATACCATAAGAAGCACTGAAGTGGACAGTTTGAACTTGTGTGTGAGTAGATGGTGATGTCACTCACAGAACTTTATTTCGGAAGAAAAATGAGAAATGTGGTTAATTTTGAGGGGCTTGTGGCTCATCTTGCTGAAGATGTACAATCAGGCAGTTAGAGATGCCGTAACATGGTGATGTGACTCAAGTTATAGATTAAAGAATAAGTCACTTAACTTTCATATAGGCAATATTCTGGGTGAAATAATCTAAACTTCCTCCTTCAGTAACACCTAGACAATCTGTTCATATGTATATGCAGTTGCAGAGTTGGGCTTACAAGGCAAAGAGCTCCTGAAACTAATGAATGACGTAGGCCCAGGTGCACAAAACTGAAATCCTCGAGCGGCGACGCCCAGAGTGGTGTTTTCAGTGTGAACTACGTGCCCATGAGGGTGGGAGCTGCTAGGAAGCTGGCACTTCTCCCTGTTAGTTTCAAATAGAAAAAGACCTCCAAGATTTTATAGCCACAGCAGCAGCCTCATACTACTTTTGAGGTTGAAGTGTGTACTACGCTTGGTCCAGGAGGCCACAAGCGCAAACGCAGTTCAAAAAGTGCTTCTCCGCTGGTCGTAATCCTGGGGCATTCAGTAAAAGCAAACACGGGAGGGCTGCAATTACGAGCCTTTATTCAGGGTTACCTAAGACTCCCTCAGATGCAGTCACGCTGAAGACGCACCTGTAACAGGAAATCTGCCAGCGTGAGCAGTTTTCTGAAGACAGTGTGGTGCTGATGATGAGCGAAGGGAGGGAACAAGGAGGCATAGCGGAGAGGGAGGAGCCCACGTCAGCTGCACACACAAAGTCAGACGCGGCGCCGTAAATCCGCGGGGAAGAGGATACTATTCACTACCCACAGAATACCTGCTTGTTATTACCTTTCAAAAATCTAGATTCTGGTTGTACCTCCCGCTGTTCAGATCTACAACAGAACTGTAAAACCTTTAGAAGAAGATAGTATAGACGTATATTTTTGGTCTTAGGGTAAAAAACCAGTTTCTTAACTGTGATGTACAAAGCACAACCCTAAGGGAAAAGACTGATAACATTGACAGTATTAAAATGAAAGCTTTCAGACAGTAAGACGTGGCTTTAAAAAATAGAAAAGACTGGACAAAATCGACCCCCACTGATGATCAGTATGTGTAATATGTGATGAAATTCAACCAAAAGGACAAATGAACTCAGTTAAAAGTTAAGCAAGCTATATAAACAGGAAACTTAAGGCTAGAAAACCTAAGCTGTCAGTAAAGTATGAAAGGATGTTTGACCGTTTGGCTTTAGTAACCAGGAGAGGCAGTTTGGCAGCCCTCGTCCTGTCCTGACGTGTGTGGTGCAAGTGCGGTAGCTGGGCCCCTCTCACCCTGCTGATGGGGACAGTGGCTGGCCCCGTTCCGGGAAAGCAGTAACTCTGAGTACCCTCATGAGCTGTGACCCCACAGTGCCTCTTCCAAGACTCTAGGACCTAAGGAGACTCTGGCATGCACACTCACCGAGTCATCGGGTGGCAGAGCATGGGGAGAGCTGCTGGAGAGACTTGGAGATGCGCACTTGCAGAGCCTCTGTTTGAACAAGGCAGGAAGCGCTTGTGGAAAGAGCGGAGGGGAGCTAAGAGAACGCGGGCCAGCGCTGCCAAAGACAGAGATCCCCAAGAAAGAGGGCTGGCAGGCGGGACCCAAGACCACTGAGCTTAGGGAAAGCGGCATCTTCACAGAGGCTGCTGAGTGCGCTCATGGGGACATCAGTAAGGAAAACCTTGAAAGAGCTTTAAATGGAGTGATAAAGGATTGATCCATGCATACTGAGACGGGACTGGAGCCTGGAGGGGTAACTTGAATATGGTGACTGCCTTAAAAAGCCTAAGTGCATTGCTCTAGGAGAGTTTGGTTGCGAGAGGAAGCAGGAAGGGAAGTTATTCTCCTGTGGACACGGCAGGATCAAGAGGAAAAAGGCGTGAGACTTGAGCTGTTTGTAGAGAAGTAGAGAGAACAATGCAGTAGGGACAGGAGAGGTGAGGGGGCAGAAGGAAGCTGCAATCATTTTTGCTGCAGCAAAGACTGAAGAGGTGTTTTTATGTACTTTAAATTGGAATTTGCGTGTGTACATTGAAAAGTAAGGAAACTTTGAGGCCAAAATAATGCAAGTGCTCAGTAGTTACAAAATGAGAACCAGATTACATTTGAAAAGGTACATTCCCCCCACCCCTGCCCCTGCCGCCCCATGCCACACACTACGTTCTTGTTGGTTACCTGTTTTAAGCATACCCATGTGTTCTTGTGATCCCAAACTCCCAAGCTATCCCTCCCCTCACCCTTCCTCCCTGGTAAGTTCATTCTCTGAGTCTGTTTCTGTTTAAAATACAGTACATTGTTTTTAATTGCACTTGTTTCAAGGTTTTTTTCCTTGCTTCCTTTCAGTTTTTCGTTTGTTTGTCTTTAGTTAGGCAAGGAAATAGTTTCACTAAGATCTTGGGAACTGATGGATGGGATCCTTCTGTCTTTTCTTCATAAAACATTGGCAATAGTTCCTGTTTACCTTGTGGAATGTATCATATGAAACTGTGGTATATTTTTGTTCAGAACAAAGGTTTTGCTTGTTTGGTTTGTTTTGAAAATCCCCATTCTTTCCAACTTCTAGGAGAAAGTCTGGGAGAAAATTCTAATGCATTTTCTTTCCATGACGCTTGAAAAATATAGCAGTGTACTTTAGTGGCCTTTATTTCATCTTGAACAAAGCTGGCTAACTCACCCTCAGCTTGGCTTCCTGAGTCTCAGCCGCTTCCTTCCCTGAGTCCAACTTGTGACCCTGGGACATCGCTGGGAGGGCACCTAGCCCAGCCTGGGCTGGTCGCATGACGCATCTTCTGCATCTCAGCTCTCGTATCACACAGGAGCTAAGAGCAGTCCCAGAGCTCAACCTCAATGCTTTCTTCTGAAACTCTATTGCACCAGCAACTTTAGATTGATACAACAGAAGTTTGTAAGAAAACCCCTTCCCAGAGTCCCAAACAGGAAGTCAGCACATGGGGAACTCGTGTGTGCCTCCCCGGCTCTCTCTGTTTCCTCACTGCCCCCTTTCAGGGTAAGCAAGATTTATGCCTTTGACTCTTGACTCTCTTCTTTCACTTTCTGTGTCCTTCTTGCCATATCCTCAACTGTAATAGTACCAGTTTTTTTTTTTCTTGCCTTATATCATGTTCCACTAGTAATACAAGGACAAATTTCATCCTCCTAACTTAAAGTGGAGCCCGTTCTATTCCAGGAGAGAACGGTTTGAGTGAGTCCTCCAGGTATGGTTCTTGATATGCTAAGGGAGAAATAAGGTATATCTTTTCTCTCAACAATATTTGGTTCTCGAGTTCACAGTCTTGTTGCAAAATCTTATTTTGCGGCCAGAAGTCTGAAAGCTAAAAAGAGAAATAAGAAGTATAGGTTGCTAGTTCTGCCTAACAAATCCAGTCTTTCTATCTTGCATTAGCAGCAGGATTTTTAGTCAGGTGCATGCTTACCTACATAGGCCACGTTTCCCAGATTTCTTTTCTGGCCATAAGGCTAGGTCTTGGCCAACAGAATATACAATCATGTGTGCAGCTTTCAAAGGATGGATGAGACTTTCCTTTCTTGCCTCTTCCTCATTCTGCTCTCTGAAACATGGACATAGTGTTCGCTAACTTGAATGTGGCTGAGCACAAGTCCCTAGGAAAGACAGAAAGAGAAGACAGAAGGAAGGAGCTATCCTTCCAGCCCAGGTACTGTCATCCTACAATTGTATGGGAGAGAAATAAATTTGCATCTCATTTAAGGGATTGTCATTTTTTGTTTTCTGAGATAGCAGCTAAACTTATTTTCTAAGAATTATATATATGTATATATACATGAAAGTGAAAGTGAAGTCGCTCAGTCCTGTGTGACTCTTTGCAACCCCATGGACTGTAACCTACCAAGCTTCTCAGTCCATGGGATTTTTACTGGTGTGGGTTGTCATTTCCTTCTCCAGGAGATCTTCCCGACTCAGGGATCGAACCTGGGTCTCCTGCATTGTAGGCAGATGCTTTACCCTCTGAGCCACCAGGGAAGCCTATATATATATATATATATATATATATATGTATATATATATTGATAGCTTTTAAAATAGTATCTCAATAAGCTAAAATGGAATAATAATATTGGATTGGCTAAAACGTTGCTTGGGTTTTTCCATGTTACAGAAAAAAAGCAAAACAAACTTTTGTTCAATCTAATATTTGAACTTTACAAACGTTCTCAGGATACAAGTCATGCAACTCAGCTGAGTAAATGAGCTGTGAAACAAATAGAGTAAGTGAATATAAGTGAAAAGAGTCCTGAGAATTTACTTTAAAAAATTAAAGTAATGGTAAATGCTCACTTAACTTGATAAACTGGAAACCATACTTATTAAAAATCCCTTTGTTACATTATTTCGAGTGAGAATAAATTTGAATAACTATATTGCATTGTTAATTCTGGTTGATTAAATGATGAACTTATCTTGGTTACAATCAAACAAAAAATTGATAATGGAGAGGGCGGAGCTTTTTATGGTATGACTGATGTCTTTGATCATCGAAAGCCAAATGTTAGAATTGCAGTAACTGTGCTTTACATGCTTACGAAGACAGACTGACAGCAGTGACTTCAGTGAAAACAACAAAATCTTGCCATCTTGTATGCATTAATTTAGGGATGGTGGGTACAGAAGTTAGACATAAAGGAGAATTGCTTTTTATTTATAAAATTATATCTATTTTTGAGATCATGGTCACACAAAAAAGGGAAAAAAATGGTGGTTGCATTTCAAACATTTCTTGGGCTCATCCCTGCCTGTTAACCGAATATAATGGAAGCTCTGGGGGCTGCTAGTTGGATAAGCTTTGCTGCCCTACTGATAAGAAGATGTTTACAAAGTTTCAAGATGCTCTTCTTTGAAAGGACCATTCCTCTGAGGTCCTGCAGGCGAAGATTTTCTTAGGCTTGGGGTCATCCTGTGGAAGTACATGCCTGGAGATGCTTGAGCTGAATGTTTCCCAAGGCAGACAGTCTTGCTGTCTGTGGCTATTTCTGTCCTGTCATGTGCTGCTGTGTGGGATGTTAGCCATTCTCTCAGCTCTCCCAGCACTCTGTGGCTTTAGTCCTGTCTATCAGGATGCCTCTTCTGTCTACAGGAAAGTAAAATGTTTTCACATTTCAAGCCTTTCCATTCCAGCCATCGATCCTTCATATCAATAACATTTATTTAAATATCTTAACGTATTTCCATTGGAATAGAGAAGTTGTGTGAGTTGCCCAGAGTTGAGGGGGAGAGGCTCTAGAAGCACCATCTACGCTCTGCGGTGTGTAATGGCCTCACTCTGCTCGAGAAAGTCTGGTGTTCTTACAGTGGGTGGTGGATGACGTGGTCCTGAACGACCTAAGGCCTTTCATCTCGCACCACTGCGTCCACCACCTAACAGGCCTTGGTTCCACCCACCAGCTCACTGCAAAGCCAGTCTACCGGTGCTGGGTTGTGGTGAAGGAACGCACAGTGCTTATTGCAGGATTCCAAACAAGGAGTCCAGGCAGTTACTGCTCAGAGTACCTGAACTCCCCAGTGAAGTTCAGGGAAAGAGTTTTTTTAAAGACAGGGTGAGGGAGAGGGTTGCAGGATGTATGATCAGCTCAAGGACACTCTTTGCATTGGTTGAAAGTGAGGTAATCAGGAGTCAACATCATCAACCGTCTGGTTCCAGCTGCTCTGCGGTGTACATCTTGTGGGACACATACGTTTAACTTCTTCCACTTGGTGGTGGTTTCAGTATCAGCAAAAGACTCAAAAGATATGGCTTAGACTATTGCCTGTGGCCCCTGAGGAGGAACTAAAGTTCCTTGACTGTTTAATAGCCACCCTGTTATTATTTTGTCTTGCTTGACTGTTTCCTTTTGTTCTTCAATTGTCCCACTTTTCTGATTTGATTTTTTCTTCGGAACTCAGGGAAGGCTTAGCAGACTGAAGTTTTTCTGCGAGCAAGAGGAAGCTGGGGGAGGTCAGTCCTGGGAAGGCACCTTAGGGTCCTGCTCAGCTTCTCTTCCCTTTCTGCTTACACCTCAGCCTTCCCGGCTTCCTGCGGTTCCTCAGTCGCTGCTTCACCTTTCTCCATGGGCAGCTCGTGTCCCCATCCATCCCAACTTCCTTCAGGCCCTTTTCGGTCCCATCTCAGGCTTTCTCAGGGCAGCTTTTTATTTCCCCACTTGGGTGGGCCTTTTTGTTATTCAGTTTCACAGATCCTGTGCTTCTTCCCTGTATTTTTATTGTAATTATTTTAATGATTATCGGCTCAATGTATTCGCTTCCACTAGACTGAAAGCTGAGCACTGAAGAAATGATGTTTTTGAACGGTGGTGTTCGAGAAGATTCTTGAGAGTCCCTTGGACTGCAAGGAGATCCAACCAGTCCATCCTCAAGGAGATCAGTCGTGAATATTCATTGGAAGGACTGATGCTGAAGCTGAAGCTCCAATATTTTGGCCACCTGATACAAAGAACTGACTCATTAAAAAAGACCCTGATGCTGGGAAAGATTGAAGATGGGAGGAGAAGGAGTCAACAAGATGAGATGGTTGAATGGCATCACCAACTCAATGGACATGAGTCTGAGTAAACTCTGGGAGTTGGTGATGGACAGGGAAGCCTGTCATGCTGCAGTCTATAGGGTCGCAAAGAGTTAGACATGACTGAGCAACTGAGCTGAACTGGCTGAGACTGAAACTCTCAGAAATGCAGAGACCCCAGTGTATATATTTTCCTACCATGTGTCTATTGCTTAGTAGTGGCTTGGTGAGCATTTCTGAATGAAACACCTAATGTCTTTCAGAGCCTACCAAACATAGGATTTCTGTGATATGCCAGATGTTACTGGAAATTCAAAGATGAGCAAGATAGTTTTGATGCTCAAGGGCCATATATTCTTGTAGCTTTCAAGTCACTTTTTCACTTTGAACCCAGTTGAACTTTGGATTTAGAATTCACCTGTTGGGAGGGCATTTCAGTAACCCAGGTGGAGGGGAGTGACAGGTGCTTGACAAACAGAAGCAACAATTGGCATGTAGTGGAAGGCAAAGATGAAGATGTTTGAGAAATGACAAGATTTGTTATCTGACTTGGAATTGGGGTTGAAATGACATGAAGAGATTTGTGGACGGGGGAAAATAATGAAAGAGAAGAAAATAATCAGGATTTAGGGAAGAAAGCAGAGTGAAGACGTAAGAGGAGCATCAGGAAGCTTCTGTGGAAACCTGAAAACAAAGCATCCTGGCAGAGAATGCTGAGCAACAAGCAAAGAGGCTTAAGTCATCTCTGCTCGTTGAGGCCTTCAGGAGAGTGGATTTGGTACCCTGTGGGAGTAGGGAGAACCACAGAGGTAGAAGAAAGCAAAGAGAAATCTGTAGGCCTTTGGAGATGTCATCATGATGGGAAGGGAAGAGCGATGGGGAGGTGGCTTCCCACACAAAAACCCTACAAGTCTGAGAAATTACATGGTAACTATGACCTTATCATCAAAGCTGTGGTTTTTCCAGTATGGATGTGAGAGTTAGACTATATAGAAGGCTGAGTGCTAAAGAATTGATGCTTTTGAATTGTGGGGCTGGAAAAGACTTTGAGAATCCATTGGATTGCAATGAGATCAAACCAGTCAACCCTAAAACTAATCAATCCTGATTATTCATTGGAAGGACTGATGCTGAAACTGAAGCTCCAATACTTTGGCCACCTAATGTGAAGAGCTGACTCATTGGAAAAGACCCTGATGCTGGGAAAGATTGAAGGCAAAGGGAGAAGAGGGTGGCAGAGGCTGAGGTGGTTGGATGATATCACTGACTCAGTGGGCATGAGTTTGAACAAACTCTGGGGGACACGGAAAGAAAGGGAAGCCTGGCATGCTTCAGTCCATGGGGTTGCAGAGAGTAGGACATGACTTAGCTACTGAACAACAACAATGGCCTTTCTTTGTAAGATGGTGATGGCGACTTGAGAAAGTAAATGGAAGATGCAGTAAAGCCTGGTGAAAACTTCTTCAGGACTTTTGGAGATCTACTCATGTTTCAGGCAGAGTGGAGCCAGTGCCGAGCAGCGGCTGGAGCCAGGCAGTGGGCCTTGTGTAGAGCAGGATGCTGGTTCTTGAGGGATGAGAAAGGGAAGGGTCCAGAACACTGTTTGTTGTTGTTTAACTGTTTGTGGCCCCATGGACTGTAGCCCGCCAGGCTCCTTTGTCTATGAGATTCTCCAGGCAAGAATACTGGAATGGGTTGCCATTTCCTTCTCCAGGGGATCTACTTGACCCAGCGATCGAGCCCACATTTCCTACATTGGTAAGCAGATTCTTTACCACTGAGCCAGGTAAATCCCTTGTCCAGAACACTAGGGTGATTTAAGCTGGGTGGGGGATTTTCTCCTTTAGAGTAGAAGGAAGAGGGGTCTTCCTTCCCAGGTCCTTGTGTAAAAACATCAGCTTACCACAACTGTTAACAAACAATCGTGTTATTCTGTACTGACCTGCCTTCCTCCACTAGAATGGAATTTCCATTAAGGTGCACAGGCCATCCCTGTCTCACCAGTCAACATCTGTAGCAACACAGATAAGGGGAGTATGATGAAGGGAAAGGAAGTGGGTGATGTCATGTTTCATGTTCTGGATTAGAGTCTTGAAAAGTACTCAGGATCGTAGAATAGTGGAAATGGTTGTGAATTTCCCATGGATGTGGGGATAGAGCAGAAACGTCACTGATTATTGATAAAGTGATGGCTAGTCTCCAGGGCATCCTGACATAGAATGCTTCATGCTGGGAAGGTTCTTAGAGAAAGAAAAGAAGAGGAAAGGAAAACAAAGAGAAATGGAAAGAAGAGAAGAAAAAAGTAAAGACGAGAAACAAGGGTGTGAGTTAACTGTGACCCCAGGAGGTAAATCAACCCACACAGGAGTTTTAGTCTACTTCATATTTTGAGAAACAGTATTTTAAGTGAATGGTACCCACTCTAGTACTCTTGCCTGGAAAATCCCATGGATGGAGGAGCTTGGCAGACTGCAGTCCATGGGGTCGCTCAGAGTCAGACAAGACTGAGAGACTTCACTTTCACTTTTCACTCTCATGCATTGGAGAAGGAAATGGCAACCCACTCCAGTGTTCTTGCCTGGAGAATCCCAGGGACAGACGAGCCTAGTGGGCTGCTGTTTATGGGGTCACACAGAGTCGGACACGACTGAAGTGACTTAGCAGCAGCAGCATTTTAAGTGAATCCTGCACAGTTCCATGGGAGAGGACACAATAGGCAAGCTGAGAATGTGGAAAGTCCATACAGATTGCCAGCGTCCTGACATCTTTGTGAGAAAAGTGTTACATTCGTGAGGAAGGTGAGTGAGGAAAGAGATGGATTTGAGGATGAATTCTGGCTTTTATGAACAAGTCATATTTCTTATTCACTAAGGCTTAAAATGGCCTCAATCTTGAATAACTCCTTTTGGAAAGTCCATCAGATTGCCAGCGTCCTGACATCTTTGTGAGAAAAGTGTTACATTCGTGAGGAAGGTGAGTGAGGAAAGAGATGGATTTGAGGATGAATTCTGGCTTTTATGAACAAATCATATTTCTTATTCACTAAGGCTTAAAATGGCCTCAATCTTGAATAACTCCTTTCATGCCCTATATCCCAAGACACCTTTCAAAGCTGCAAGACTGCAACTCACTTATACATAAATAGGTTAAACTATCTTTTTTCCCCCTTCGGAGTTTGACTAAGTGATGAAAATTGACATTTCATCTTGCGAAAGAAAACGAATTGCACATCTTCTCAACAACTACTTACAAACAAACGCAAATGTCTTTGAATCTGAAGTTTACTGGGAGGAGCACTGGGCTTTGCTAGAGGTAGACTTTGAACCACCCTGTAAAGAGCTTTTTAAAGGAAAGAGTGTCTTTGAAAGCTAAGGGGCTTGTAGCAAGAAATATTTCAGTGGTGATTTATGAACAATGTTAAGAAATATGCTCTTCCTTTAATAAAAAAAATGTCCTGACACTTAGTAAAATATTGAGGATTTATGTGCTGAAATGTTTTGCATGGCAGCTTCTGAGTAATAGATTCATAAATATTTCCCTCTTTAATTTAAAAGTCAAAATGAATAAGAAAAAGGTGCCAAATTAAAGATATTCAGTCAAACAGAGACGATGAACTTTCGGTTTTCCGGGGCCTCACGGTTGGAGCCGTCCTCCACCTCCCTCATCCAAGGCAGGCAGGGAGGACCGTTTAGAAGTTCCTATCTCCCTCATCTCCATACACACATGTGCGCCTGCACACAAACACGAGACACGGAGATTCTCCTGCGCGGAGTTTGCTTTAAACGATGCTTCTCTGGCCACTTTCCATTTGGTTTTCCACTAGTGTAACTTTTCCAACGTGCCCACAGTGTTTTATGCACGGAGAACTTAATTTAAAATGGATCCATAATGTGTGTGCTATGCATGGAAAGAGTTAAGGCATAGTGGTCAGAACCTGCTTGCAGAAGGGTTGGAACACGGGGCCAGACCCCATGCTGGCCGTGGTCCTTCAGGCCAAATGCTGACTCCCGGTCTGCCGGCCACTTTTGTGCTTAGCGATTCAATTCAGCTCAGGTGCACCGAACTCTTCTTTTCTTTTTGCTTCTGTGGTGGTGGGTGTTGCTGTTGGGGACCCGTGGGAGCAGGGGAGGCGAGCAACACAGAAGGAAAGTTGGCCACACAAGAACAGTCCCGGGGTATTGGCCCCCGCGCATTGATCAGGAGGAGCTGGGACTTTCTCAAGCCACACAAAGCGGCTCTTGTTGCCATAGAAACCAGTGCTGAGCTGAATGGGTAGCTTGCTTCTGCAACCCCTTCCTTTTTCTTTCTAAGTCTCTGCTGGAGATGCATTGTCTTCTGGTTAGTTTTGTTTTAATAAAAATACAGACTGTGCTGAAGAAAGTGCTTCCCACCTCGAGGCAGCTTGCTTTCCAGGCCAATGACCCGCTGCCGGTGGGTTGGCAGTCTGGCTGGATCGCCCGGATCTGAGATCGGGTCCCTTTTCTTCAAGCCCTGTACTGACAGGCCACCAAGAGCCTGCCAGGCTGTGACTGGCAGGCTAATTTGAATACCAATGCTGCTCGGCGGGCTTCCAGGGAGGGCCCACCGGATTCAACAGCGGTTTCTGGGGAGCGGGGCGGGCCTTCTCCCACAGTTGCCAGTTTGCTTCCTTCTCACTCCCAGGACACTTCTCTGCTGGGTTATTGGCAAGCCTGCTTTCTATTCTTCAAGGATTAATGCCTCAGTGCAAGGGGAAAATTGAAGAAAAAAATAATCCCCCGAAGCCTGGGATTTCTATTGCTTTCTCATTTCCCAGTTAGAGTTCATTAGGGTACACAGAAAAGCAAGACTTGGGGCCTCTGTTGTTAAGAGTTTAAAACAAGTAACAGGATGTTTTTACCTTTCCTAGAAAAAAGACAGGTAACCTTTGGTGCTAATGGAGGTCGGTTAACATTTATAAACAGTGGAGCTTACTAAGGGGAATAGGAATAGCTGTATTAGATTCTAACAAGCTAATCTGCTTATCAAAAGTATAATTTTCAGCTTCCTGTGAGAATTGCTGAATTTAAGTGATTTTGTACTTTTCCCGTATTTGAAAAATTTCAAAATCAGAGATTACATGCCTTTAGGAAAATTCTAAGGGCAAATACTCTCTCTTCCCAAGAAAATACTTTAAAAAAATTTATTTAAGATAAATACACTCTCTTGCCAGTAAAATGTTTTATTTATTTTAAAGATTTTTTTTTATCTTTGATGTGGACAGTTTTTAAAGTCTTTATTGAATTTGATACAATAGTGCATGCGTGTTAAGTTGCTTCAGTCACCTTTGACTCTTTGTGACCCTGTGAACTGTAAAGTCCACCAGGCTCCTCTGTCCGTGGGAATCTCCAGGCAAGAATACAGGAGTGAGTTGCCATTTCCTCTTCCAAGGGATCTTCCTGACCCAGGGACCGAACCTGTGTCTCCCGCGGCTCCTGCATCGCAGGTGGATTCTTCACTGCTGAGCCACTGGGGTACAAAGCCACCTTGTTACAATACTGCTTCTGACTTAAGTCTGGGGCAGCCCAAGGCATGTGGGACTATCTGAACTCCTCGGCCAGGGACTGAACCCTCAGCCCTTACACTGGAAGAAGTCTGAACAACCTGGGCCACCTGGAAAGTCTCTGAAATGTGTTACACACGTAAGGTTGTAGGCTTGCATCTTTGCATTGTGAAATACTTTGTTAAACTAGTCCCGGCTTCTGAAATTACTACACGCCTTAGCAGCTGAAGCAGCCGTGTGCATCACGTAAAACCTTCTGAGGGGCCTATCTCGCTTCCTCGCTGCCGGCTGGGGCAGTTTGGGAAAGAGGGGCCCTGGCGCAATTTCCTTTCAGGGGGGCCTCATGCAGACTCACTTTGTTGCTGTTCAGTCACCAAGTCTCGACTCTTTGTGACCCCTCAGTCTGCAGCACGCCACGCTCGTCTGTCCTCCACCATCTGGAGTTTGCTCAAACTCATGCCCATTGAAGTGATGATGCCATCCAACCATCTCGTCCTCTGTTACCCACTTCTCCTCTCAGCATCAGGGTCTTTTCCAGTGAGTCGGCTCTTCACTTCAGGTGGCCAAAGTATTACAGCTTCAGCTTCAGCATCAGTCCAATGAACATTCAGGTTGATTTCCTTTAGGATTCACTGGTTTGATCTCCTTGCAGTCCAAAGAAAAGAAAGTGGAGTCACTCGTTCATGTCTGACTCCTTGTGACCCCATGGACTGCAGCCTGCCAGGCTCCTCCATCCGTGGGACTTTCCAGGCAAGAATACTGGAGTGTGGTGCCAACTCCTTCTCCAGGGGATCTTCCCGGCCCAGGGATCGAACCCAGGTCTCCTGCACTGCAGGCAGACTCTTTTACCGTCTGAGCCACCAGGGAAGCCCTCCACCCGCTTTCAGTCCAGGGAACTCTGAAGTCTTCTACACTCATTGCATTGCCCCTCAACCCATCTGCTGCTTGTGTTTGTGGTCTGGGTGGCACCACACCAGTGATGTAAGACAGCAGGGATATTGTCCTTGTCTTGAGGGCAAACATAAGTTGTCGTCCTTGGTGAAGACTTCTGGATGTTGGTGGGTGGAGGGCAGCCTACCAGGAGCCATCAGTGAGGGACCAGAAGACACAGAGGAAGCAGATGCATTCTTGAGGACAGGATGTCTCGTGTTCATTATCAGTCACACATCAGGTTTACTTCTTGATGAGTGTGAAAACCATGGCCCACATTTTCTTATTAATGGTCTGCTGCTGCTGCTGCTGCTGCTGCTGCTAAGTTGCTTCAGTTGTGTCTGACTCTGTGCGACCCCATAGACGGCAGCCCACCAGGCTCCTCTGTCTCTGGGATTCTCTAGGCAAGAACACTGGAGTGGGTTGCCATTTCCTGCTCCAATGCATGAAAGTGAAAAGTGAAAGTGAAGTCGCTCAGTTGTGTCCATAGACTGCAGCCCACCAGGCTCCCGCGTCCATGGGATTTTCCAGGCGAGAGTGCTGGAGTGGGGGCCAGTCTGGCAGGTTGGAAAAAGTCCTTTGTTTTAGGTACAGTGCAAGGACTCTTCTCTGCCTGTAATATTTTTGAGGCTTATATCCTAAAAGAGTTTTTTGATCATTGTGTATTAAACCCCATGCCTTATAACCTTAAAATTCCAGGAATTTTTCTTATTCAGAGCTAAGCAATAATAATTATTATTAGGAATGAATTAAATTGCAGAGATGAGTTTTTCATTACTATGCTAATCATAGCAACTGACTTTAGTGGATTTTGAAAACGTGTCTGAGAGAAAAGGAAATGGCAGTTGTTTGACATCTTTTCAATGTGACATCACAGATGGAACCGTTGGGTTAGTTCTCTCAGCGATGCCTATGGGTTTTGTTTTCTCTTGGCCCAGCCTATGAAATTAAAGGTTTAGTAGAGAGGGAAAAGTTCAACTTCCAAATTTAAATCTTTAGCTTGATTAGAAGACATGCTGGGGTTACTGGGTCACCTTTAATTTACATTTAAGCAGCAGGTCATTACAAAGTCCTCCTGTGGGGCTCCCCAGGGCCTGGAAGGAGCCCTGGGTGAGTTCCTGGGTGGGCTGAAAACAGCAAGAGAAGTCAGACCAGTCTTTTCCAACCCCAGTGAGCCAGGGGCCCAGAAGACAAAGGAAGTAGTGGAGGAGCAAAAGGCTCCCTGGGGAACAGCTGTGAGCGCCCATCTCTGGACCACAGACGGGGTGCGCTCAGTCACCGAGCGCCTCTGTGTGGCAAGGCCACCTGCACGCCTCCCCAGGCTGGAGCTCACCCCGACTGTGCTGAGCACATTTATTTTCTCCCACCCAAGTGCTCACAGGTGGTAGTTGGCTAAATAAAGGAAAGAATCTTGCTTTCAGATTTTTGGTAGGTGGAAGAACATTGCTTATCTCTCAGTCGTGCCTGACCCTTTGCAATCCCCTGGACTGTAGCCTGCCAGGCTCCTCTGTCCATGGGATTTTTTCAGTCATGAATACTGGAGCAGGTTGCCATTTCTTCCTCCAGGGTATCTTCCTGACCTAGGGATTGAACCCATGTCTCCTATGTCTCCTGCAGGTGGGTTCTTTACCAGCTGAGCCACCAGGAGAGGACGATTAGGGACCTCATTTACTTTTGCTCTGTTGTGTTGACCTTCAGGCTTGCTAGGGCAGCGTCACACTCCTTGTGCCTTAAGCTCAGGCCCCACAATTTGGGGATTCCCAGGTGGCGATAGTGGTAAAGAACCCACCTGCCAATGCAGATGTGAGAGACACAGGTTCGATCCCTGGGTCAGGAAGATCCCCTGGAGGAGGGCATGGCAACCCACTCCGGTATTCTTGCCTGGAGAATCCCATGGACAGAGGGGCCTGGTGGGCTACAGTCCACAGGGTTGCAAAGAGTTGAACTTGACTGAAGCGGCTTAGCACGCATGCCCGCAGTTTGAGTGGTGCTGACCTGGGGGATCAGGCCGGCCACTGCAGCCGGGTCTCGGGGGTTTCACCCCCAGATGGAGGCCCTGGTACTGGAGCCGCCTGCTGGCTCAGCTCTGTGAGCCTCGGGCTTGCGCGACTCTTCAGGTCACTTTTAGTGACCTCCAGGAGCATCTTCTCCAGCTGCCGCTCAGCCCCGGCAGCCTTCCCCGGGGCTCTGTAAATAAAGACAGCCTTACAGCCGCAAGAGACACAGGAGAACTGAAAGCTCTAGAGGGGAAAACCGCACTTTCTTTCTTCCCCAGGTCGAGTTTAAGTCGCGACTGTTTTCTCTGGCCGACGCGTCCTCACACGGGTCCTGATTTAGCGGCTGCCTTGGTCTTTCTCTGGGAGGTTTTGAATACCCCACCTACCAAGACATTTGCTGAAGTTCAAGAGCAGTAAGTCGTGATTTAGGGTTCCTTTCGGCAGTGACATCATGCACCCTGTCTTTGTGTGCTATCCAATTCAGAAGCACATGCGGCGCTTTGAAACTGTGTCAAACTGCAATAACGCGACACGAAGAAACATTTCTCTGGGCTTGCAAAAGGGGCTTGTGGAAACCACGAAAGCGTTGGAAATGTGAATCTGTCGTCTCTTTTCCTCTCGAGTCCACCCTCCGATCGTAAGCACCTCTCGCTCTGATCTAAGGCCACCTTTCCATGGATTCGAAGATGCTGCAAGTGCGGTGGAATCCCAGGGCCTTTCTCCACCTGTACCCAGGAATTCTGCTGCCTCCTCCACCCAGACTTCAGGGGGTGTGGATAACGGATTGGCTTGTTAGGTGTGTAAATAGATATTCATTTGTGTGCTGCTGGCCGCTCAGACTCTGTCAGTGGGAGTTTCTGTTGGCAAAGGGGTTTTGAGATGCAGACAGAACCCGCCGAAGTCTGCACGATTCCATGTGCCACGCCTACGGCAGACCCTGGGCATCTTGTCTCTTCACCGCTGAGCAAGTTTCCCCTCCAACCCTAAAGTCCCGACATGGTCATAACCTCCGCCTCCTCCTGGGGCTTCCTGCCCTGACTGTATGGCAGGTGAATGAGAAGTGCCACTGGGTGCAGTGTAAGTCAATGTGTGTGTGTGTGTGTGTGTGTGTGTGTGTGTGAGTCACTGAGTCGTGTCCGACTCTTTGTGACCCTATGGACTGCAGCCCGCCAGGCTCCTCTGGCAATGAGATTCTCCAGGGAAGAATACTGGAGTAGGTAACCATTCCAATCTCCAGGGGATCTTGCTGACCCAGGGACTGAACCTGGGTCTCCCACACTGCAGCCAGATTCTTCACTGTCTGAGCCTCCAGGGAAGCCCTGTAAATCACTGATTTCCCACTTCACTTGCCGATCAGGTAGGATATGTAACACTGATTAATTCCCTGCAAAGGTAAATAGGTCTAGGCTTGCCCAGGGCTTGCAGACCCCTGAAAAGATCACTGATGTTCAGGTAACAATTGCAATCGGGGACAGACATGTTCAAAGTGCTGTGGGAACTCAAACAGTCAGCTACTGACTTCCTTTTTAGAAAACTTTGAAAAATGATGAAATGCATTTTACTCTAAAAGTCGAGTCAAAGTGTGGACAAGTTGCAGTAGAGGAAGAAGGCAGAGCCTCGTAGGGCTTCTGCGTGCCCTGAATGGTTCTTTCTTTCATATAAAGAATGTACGAAGAATATCTGTTTTACGACTCTGTATAAAGAAGTTCATTAACATGCTTTAGTTGACCTAAAAATTCCCTTTCTCTTCTGGTTCTGAAAGAAGCTAAAACATTCCGTGGGCCACTAACAGTCTCGAGCCCTTGGCACCGTGCCTGGGAGAAGAGGGCAGAAAGGAGAGGAAGGGAGCGGGCTGCAGGGAGAGGACGAGCAAGAGCCCAGAGGAAGCAAAGCTCAGGGAGGGGAGCAGACCGCACACCGAGGCGCTGAGACAGGCTCACCAAAAGCCGGGCTGAAAGCATGGTGGCCGGAGGGAAGGTGGGGAAGTGAGACAGACGGAGCGCAGGCCTGGGCGCCGGCGCACTGTGCCCCTCTCCCAGGAGCGCCGTTCTGGAGCGCCGCTCTGGAGCGCCGCTCTTGAACTCGGGTGGGGAGGCCCTGTCTTCCCGAGATGCTCTGTAATGAGGCTTCTGGAAGTCGCCCAGAGGGGAGGGGCACGTGGGGGTGAGGCCCCTGCAGGACAGAAAGGCCTGAGGTGCTTGGAGGCTCTGGGGGAGCTTGCCAGGCGAGGGCAGGTACCAAGCAATCAGGAGGGTGACTTTGTGCATACACATCAATAACCCAATTTTCTTTCTACAAATGGAATCCTCATGCAAGAATTAGAAAATGTTGTAATGTTAAAAAATATGCAGTTAAAATGGATCATTTATACCTTTATGTTTACCTGTATCTCACTGGGCTCTCACATTTTAGGCTTCATGACGTGCATTTCGCTTTTGTTTCTATTGCCTGTCTGTTAAAAGCTTTTCTTAGTTATGAGAGATTTTCAGGTACATATTTATTTTAATATTCACAGTAGTTGCATGAGGAAGCCATCACCAGTTGCCATTTTTTTTTTCAAGAAAAGTTAAAAATTTTTTTGGCCATGTCTTATGACCTGTGGGATCTTCATTCCCCAACCAGGGATTGAACCCAAGCTCCCTGTGGTGGAAACTCAGAGTCTTAACCACTGGACTTCCAGGGAAGTGCCTGTTCTTTTTTGCAACTGTTAATGATTTTTTAAGTGGGGTACAGTTAATTTACAATGTTGTGTTAGTTTCCAGTATATGGCAAAGCGATTCAGTTATACACATTATGTATTCACAGTCTTTTCCATTATAGATTACACAAGAGACTAATTATAGTTCCCTGTGATATACAGTGAGTGGAGTCGTTCAGTTGTGTCTGACTCTTTGTGACCCCATGGACTGTAGCCTTCCAGGCTCCTCTGTCCATGGGATTTTCCAGGCAAGAGTATTGGAGTAGGGTGCCATTTTCTTCTCCAGGGGATCTTCCCAACCCAGGGATCGAACCTGGGTCTCCCACATTGTAGGCAAACGCTTTACTGTCTGAGCCAACAGGGAAGTCCGTGCTATACATTAGGTCCTTGTTATTTACCTATCTTACATATAGTAGGGTGTGTATGTTAATTCCAAACCCCTAATTTGCCTGTCTCCCTCCCTCCCCTGCAATCCCCTTCGGTAACAATAAGTTTGTTTTCTAAGGACATCACAATCCTTATTTTGTAAATTAGGAGCCAGACTCAGAATTTTTGAGTTGACCAAGGTCCCACAATTACATAACCTCAAAGGTAGGCCTTCACTCCAGGGGCATATGTATGCATGTGTTTACTTGGCACTGATGTTCTATGTTCTGTGGGACGTCAAACTTAAAAGAGAACTGATTTCACATCAGTTAAGGTTTCCTTATGGGTGTCCCTGGTGGCTCAGTGGTAAAGAATTCACCTGCCACTTCGGGAGACACAGGTTTGATCCCTGGGTTGGGATGATCCCCTGGAGAAGGAAATGTCAACCCACTCTAGTATTCTTGCCTGGGAAAGCCTCTGGATGGAGGAGCCTGGTGGGCCATGGGCTTACAAGTGTCGGATAGGACTTAGTGGCTAAACAGCAACAACAGAGGTATCCTTATACACTCCCCCGTTTTTTCTCATGTGATTATTTACGAATTCCCCAATCTGCCTACCATTTCCATCCTTCCCTTTAATGAAAGCACTGTACTCATCACTGACTGATTCTGCCGACGACGTAAATACAGAATCAAGAGGGAGCTGCTATTTTTCTGATACCTAGGCATGAAATTTGGCAGACTGAATATTTATGTTTATAAAGTTTTCCTAACACAGCTTGGAATTTTCCTGTATCTGTTGATGACATGCAAATTGTTTCCCTTAGCATGCAGAAAATCCAAATGTAATTTAGGAAACATTTCTTAGAAGCATCCAAATGTACTGAAGGTTGTCACATTCAATGCATAACTTGGCAAGTTTTACTTTTTTACCTGTAAAATGTAATTTTCCAGGCATCTAGGGCTCAGGAAGGATGTTTATGAATTGGAACTAAGTAGAGTTTTACAAAGGAGGTTAGACCTCAATGGGTTTCATGTTCTACACACTGGCTTTACTCTGGTTCAGGCCCAAAGATGGTGCCGTGATGACCAGCTGTGACATGCTTGCTTTAAACCAGCCAGAGATACAGGGAGAACGCGAGGTGGCCGTGACTCACTCTTTACCCTGCAGAGCAGTGGCGGATGGTGGCTGCGCTCCACTGCCGGTGGCTGGGAGCAGGTGGGGTGCTGCCCCGCCCTAGCCTTCTTCTTTGGGTCTCCCTTGGAGGAACCACGGGATGGTTCAGTGGACTCAGATTAACTTGAGGGTTCAGTAAATCTTGGCTCTTAGCTGTGGCGCTGTTGTGAATTCACCAAGAAAGCTTTGTAAATTAGTCTAGCTTTTTGTATACTAATGCTTTCTTGTGTAAAAAATGAACCCAACAACAATGTCAGTGCCACGAATTTTTCAAATAAAATTTTTTCTAATGCAAATCTAGTTGATGTATTATCCTGCTTGCAGAAGCAAAGTTGAATGTTCGAGACCCTTTGAAAAAATATTTAATGTCTCTGGGTCTATCACTGGCTGGAATAACTGCTCACTCCCTGGGTGATTCTAAGTGTTGTATCTATATTTTTAAGCCTGCAAAATGGAAAAGCACTAACTTTAAATAATCAAAATTGTAGATCTGTAAAACTCTATTTATTCAACTAATAATCACTGAGTGAGTGCTCAGCCAGTAGGCTGGTGAGTGTAGGAAAGAATTATTTCCTTCTGCCCTTGAGGGACCCTGCTCTTGTTGGAGATAGATAATAGAAATAATATGAATATAATATATTCTAAACTTTATTGTGGTATGACAGCTTCTAAACTCTGTACATGAAAGTAAAAGATGCTTGCTCCTTTGAAGAAAAGCTATGTCAAACCTAGACAACATATTAAAAAGCAAAGACATTACTTTGCCAACAAAGATCCCTTACTCAAAGATCCCTATACTCAAAGCTATGGTTTTTCCAGTAGTCATATATGGGTGTGAGAGTTAGACCATAAAGAAAGCTGAGTGCCAAAGAATTGATGCTTTTGAACTGTGGTGTTGGAGAAGACTCTTGAGAGTCCCTTGGACTACAAGGAGATCCAACCAGTCCATCCTCAAGGAAATCAGTCCAGAATATTCATTGGAAGGACTGATGCTGAAGCTGAAGCTCCAGTACTTTGGCCACCTGATGTTAGGAGCTGACTCATTGGAAAAGACCCTGGTGCTGGGAAAGATTGAGGGTATGAGGAGAAGGGGGCAACAGAGGATGAGATGGTTAGGGCGTATCACCAACTCAGTGGACATGAGGTTGAGCAAGCTCTGGGAGATGGTGAAGAACAGGGAATCTTGGTGTGCTTTGCAGTCCATGGGGCTGCAAAGATTCAGACACAACCGAACAACTGAAGGTACAAATAAAATGTCCCTGAAACAAGGAAGAGTGAGAATTAATTTTCCCATCGGCACCAAATTGAGGAGGTGAGACTTGGAAGTAACAAACGGAAGATGGTTAGTTAGCTTTATAGAGTAGTTTGAGGTGAGTTTTCCAAGGAGGTAGAATGAGCTGGTGATACGGGTAGGGGGCATGGCATCTACCCTGAAATGCTGCCAGTTGGTCAAATACCTTTTGTCATTGTTCAGTCACTGAGTCATGTTCAACTCTGCGTCCCCACGGACTGTAGCCTGCCTGGCTCCTCTGTCCTCCACACCTCCCAGAATTTGCTCAAATTCATGTTCATTGGGTCGGTGATGCTATCCAACCATCTCATCGTCTGCCACCCCTTCTCCTTTTGCCTTCAATCTTTCTCAACATCAGAGTCTTTTCCAATGAGCTGGCTCTTCACATCAGGTGGCCAAGGTAATGGAGCTTCAGCTTCAGCGTCAGTCCTTTCAACGAATATTCAGGGTTGATTTCCTTAGGATTGACTGGCTTGATCTCCTTGCTGTCCAAATACCTTGTTGTTATACTTATTTCTGCAGACTGAATGAGAAGTCATCTGAGGTTTTCTGTGGGAAAGTAGCATGATCAGAGGCGCTATTTCAGAAAAATGGCAGAATGCAAGGGGGTTGGAAGGGTATAGTGCTTGAGTCTGGGGTTAGGTTTGGAGGCTAATGTATTGGTGACATTCATCACCATAACAACATCAGAAAACAGTGTGTGTGTGTGTGTGTGTGTGTGTGTGTGTGTGTGTGTGTGTATCGTGCCAGTTGACTCCAGGAGATGGGATCCTTGTAACCTATCCATGTATTCTATTGATTTTTTTTTTTTTTTTTGCCAAATGCCTCTCCCAACACCACACACAAACAAACTCCCTTCTACCAGCAAAGAAAATGAAGGCTTTGGTCCTCTACCATTTCTGCAACTCCTCACAGTGCTGAGTTGGAAGGATGGTATGTAGGTATTATTCTGAGGTCATATGTGGTCACATGAACCCTCGACTTCATGCAGGCCCTTTGGCAGTGTCTGGTTTCCAGCTGTGATGCAGGGCACTTACCCACCTTGGAGTTTCAACTGGTGTGAAGTGAACCCAGGCTAAATTTTACCCTTGTTTTACCTGACTGTCTCACTGGTCCTCAAGTCCCAACAGCCACCCTCCACACACACCGTGTGGATGTTATTAGTAATCTTTTCATCCAGTTTTTGGTTTAGTTGCATTTCAAGATCTTGCTGGGGGTTTGCAGCTTTCAGCAATGCACAGCATCGTAGGCTCTTAGCTTGACGGGAGGAGCTTGTTTCTTATTTCCCCTTCAGAATTGTTTAACAAATTGCATTTACCTAGACTGCCAGGCATTCAAAAGTGTTTGGTGAAACGGAAGCACTGCCACTGACTCAGCTTCTTTGGGCCCATGTGGTCAGTTATACGTAGCTCGTTGGGGTGGGTTCATCTCCTAAAGAGTCTTTGGAAGACTTTAAAGACGTTGCTCTATGCGCTTAATAAAAGAGACAGAAGATGTTGGGGCAAAGCCTCTTGTCTTGGATTTATTTTTTAAGGTGTAAATTCTGAGAGGAGTCGTGGCACACAGCTGATTCCTGAGAGAGCCCCCCTCACTCGTCCTGTCTCTGTCCATCCATTCCTGCTCCCAACAGAAGCAACACGGTGATCACTAGCCTCTTGGTGTCTCTTTTTTGTTTAATTTTTCCTTAATGTTTTTGCAGGTGATTGGAGAATTTTATAGCTACAGTAGTATAGCTGGGCTCCTTTAGAGCACTTGTCATTTATGTTTTTACTGTAGTTTCAAATTTTTGTTAGAATGAATAAGGAGCCAAAGAAAAATGTTTCCCAAAGACACTCATCTAATTATTGAATTGCACAGTTTCCCTTTAAATAGGTGTCTATATTTTTTAGCTTCTGTTTCTTTGTTTCCTTTGAAAATGTTCATAATGTTTAATTACCTTCACTAATTCCTCAGTGCTTAGATTGTTACAGGCTTTGTTTGTTATTTTTAAAGAGTTCATCTTGCCCTTTTTAACAACTTGCCCAATTTTCCATTCTCTTGGAGTTATTGAGTATAGCACATTGATTATTCAAAATCTTTTTCTATCACATTCATATTTTGTTCTAAATGACATTGTTAAAAATTCATAAAATTGATCTGTATCCGTTCCTTACCATTAAATTGGAAAAAAAAAAAAAAGGATGGATCCCTTCAGCATGTTCAGAACATTTGCAACCCTAGAGATTTTTTCTGAGCACAAAATGTGTTCAAGAGCAGAATCCAGCCTCAGGGGCACAGAAGATGAAAACAACTGAATTAGTTTCAGCCACTGTACTCTTTGGAGTCAAGAAATTAACTCAGAAATAACATGAAGAGTAAGATGATGAGCTGAGAATCTGAAATCTTTTCAGCTTCCTTTATCTAAGATGCGCGTTGTTTGGAGGTGACTTTGTACATTCTCATGTCATTGATGACTACAGATTAAAACTGAAAAGAAAAAAAAAAAAGTACTGTATCCAGAGCTTACTGGCCCAAACCAGTTGTGTGATAAAATACTTTAAAGCCACGGGTGTTTTTCTTCCTGAGGTATCTTTCTTTTTGCCCTCTCCTACAATAGTTGGCAGGCCACATATGTAATTACATAGGAGACATAAGAAATACAAATGCTTGGAAATTCACAGGGCCACGTAAGAGCTTGATGGCTTGGGGAACATGAGAAGAAATTTCATTTTACTTGGCAGTAAAACCTTAGATGACAGAAGCCTTATGGACACACGGAGACAGTTTAGAGGAGGCCGCGCTTCCGGTGAGTGGGCGGGGCTTGCTGAAGTCTTCCGGTGGATCTCGTAGCTCTTGTCCTGCCCCCAACATCCGCTACTCAGCACTCACGTCTCCTCGCCCTGTAGTCTGTAAACGTTCTGAT
>SJYC01099287.1:0-62701 GCA_006408675.1 Madoqua kirkii
CCTGAGAAATAGTCTTTAGGTTGTTGATAGGTATGCAGGAAGAAATGGGGTCCTACATGCAAGTAAGTTTTGAAAAAGGTGGATTAAATGCAATCAAACATGATTCTTGGTTGCAGCACTTATCAGAGTGTTTAATATGAAAATAATGTTTCAAACAACACATTGAGTTTTCCCTAAAATTGTTGGGCTGTGGACCTCTACATGATACTCTTATTAATATTTTTGAAAGTGTTTCACAGAATATCAATGTAGGAAATCCATTGATATTCCTTTCATTTTTTCCTAAGAGTTCTGTTTGAAAGAATATTTTCTTTCAATTTTATTCTAATGTTTTCAAAGTATATAACATTGAAGTCTATTTCTTATCAATATTTTTACTGTTGTTTTTAATGCTGAGAGACAGTGCTTTTACACTTAGTGATTTTTTAAAAGAATATCTTGAGTCTAATTCATCTTGAATCTCAATCTCTTGAATTCAGTGTTTGTGCTAGTCTTACTAATATCGTTGTTCAGACCTAAATTCACTAATATTTTGTAGATACTACCTTTCTTTAGCTTCTATACACATGCTTTGTTTTAACAATTGGCAGTTTAAAAAAAGTAAGACAAGAGTTGTAGGCAAATACAGTATTGATTCTATATTGGAAAAAGCAAACTGATCTGTTACAAATATTATGAAAACAAACTCATCTCATAAAATCAAAAGGTGTCTGAAACGGAAGGCTTCTTATTTTTATTAGAATTACAGAGTTTTCTCTTAAAATCTGCTGCTTCGAAAACATTCCTCTGTGGTCACGGGCTGATGCTTGTCATTTTCTAACTGTGACTGAGCAAGAGGGATATTTACTAGGAAACGTAAAAGCTCATGAGAAATCTCTAATTTTGCCAGGTTTCCAGTTTGAAATCTTTACACGGCTCTAATTGTGCAGATCATGTTTTAGTAAACAAGTGTTCTGCCTGAGCCAGATCTTCAGTTTCTCGGGGGTCTGTTCCTAGTTATCATATCACCTAAAACGCTGAAACCCAGTACACATGCTTTAGTCCCCAGAGCCCTCCAGTTGTGATTAGTTTATAGAAGAGGGCGCTCCCTGGTCCCCTGGGAAACGCGGGCCCACTGGCTGAGCCTCGGCCTTGTTCTCCGGAGGAGTGCGTCACGTGGACCCTGTGTTAGATGTAGGCCACTGCAAACTGTAGCAGAATGTGGTCAGTGATTAGGGTCACGCGGCGCTTACTGGACTGTCTCCATTCAGGACTTGCATTCTGGAAAGATTCTTGGCTTTAGGCGGAGAGCTGCTTTGCACAGGAAGGAGAGAAAATTAATTCTCCAGTCGAGATCTTCCTTCTCAACGCCGTGTCCTGAGGTTGTTGGTAGATTCTGCTCTCACTCTGCTGATTCTGGGTCAGAAGACATCTGCTCCAGCTTCTGACTCGGAGGGCTCCGGCAGGAGAGAGACCTGCTGTCTGTCCTTCTGGGACTGGAGGATTCCACCCAGAACTCCCAGACCCCGGCTCTCAGGACTTATCAGCGACTTCATGGGACCTCCTCCAGGGCTGTGCATCCTGACTTGGCGAAAAGGCTTTCTTTTGTGTGCTTCTCCTTTGAGAAAAACCAATATAGAAATATTTGACTTAAATCGGACACACTAACACGTGTGGGGTAATTGTGCTTAGCAGCTCAGTCGTGTCCAGCTCTGTGTGACCCCGTGGACTGTAGCCCGCCAGGCTCCTCGGTCCACGGAATTCTCCAGGCCAGAAGTAGATCATTGCTTCTTGCCACGACAGGAATACTCTTTACTCTGAAAACATATTTGATTCCTTCAAATGCAAGGCCACTCTAAATATGATGGTCATGAGAAAGAGCAGAAAGTCCCTTTCAGGCCTGCAGCTGCTGTGTGCAGGGAGGCACGGCTGGCCTCTCTGCCCCGCACTCCTGAAAACAGAATGCATCGTCCCACCCATCCCAGAATAGCGCCTGGAGCCTCTTCACTCCCTCCAAGCGGGGGTCCCGGGCGAAACTCAGAACCCCGACGATTCTCGGGACATGCTTCCACCCCAGAGTTACCCCTGTCCACCTGAAATTCGAACTTAGCTGGCATCCCATTTCCGTCTTCTAAGTCCAGCCACCCTAATTCCAAATACTTACAGTCTTCAAAGACCAGGCACTAGCTTTTCTAAAAATGACTTATATTCTGAGACAAGGAAAGTAAGTCGAATGGCGGTTCTTTTTACGAACAACCCGCTAAACTCTCAGGATCGATGCTGTAGCTGGCTCCCACACTCTTGCAGGGACCCGGGGCTTTCTCTGTGAGATGAGGTTGAAGCTGCCAGCCGTTCTGCACCCTGCCCCTAACAGCCTCACCACTCAGCTGTCACCTGAGGATCCGGGGCCCGGCCACACGTGACCTGGGCCAGCACATCTTATTCTGGAAACAAGGCCTCCTCGAGCCGGAGGGTCTGGCTCCCTCCCAGCCTCTCCAGCGCCTCCTCCTGCAGGAAGCCCCTCAGGTGTGCTTCTCATACCTACCTCCTCCCCCGCCTTGCTCTCTTGGAGCCCCGGCCTGCTCTGCGGACGGTGTATTCGGTGGCACTCACGCCGTGCTCTGACTCACCCCTGTGCCGTTATCTCCCCAACCTTGCGAAGACCTTGGGAGCACAGTTTTGAGTTTTTCTGGCGCTCCCCCATATTGTGCACTATTCTCAGCAAGTGTGTCGTAAACGCTTCCTGAGTGGATAAAGACGTCATCCCGACAGACGTTCAAGCCACACACTCAAGAGATTTAGCCTGACAATCTGACTAACATGTTCAAAACCCCATTTTTCTGTGAAATAACAGATCTTACTGACGGCTCTTGTAATAATCCTTGTGGAGGGAGGGGAGGGTGGAAATCGATCAGCTTCTGTTAATGCCAGAAAGAGAATCCCACAGCCCAGGCTTCATCCTGGCAATCACGCCAGTTCTCTGTCGCTCTGCTCTAGATTCTGGGTCCCCAGTTCTCAGTGAACGTTGGAGACTGACCTGGGTTTTCTACTTTTTTGGTCCAAATTCTCTCCCCGCTCTGTCCCCCACTCCCTCAGTGCGCCCTGTAACTCTTAAACACTTTGCCTCACGAGGCCCCTGTCTTTGCTACTGTTTCTCCTTCCACTTAATCAAAACATTCTTTAGTTCCTTTTCTGATTATCTTGGAAGAGAGGAGAGAATTCTGACTTTGGACTCAGAAAGTCTGAGTTCAAACCCTGCTTCGAGTTCATTCCAGGGCTCAGCCGGTTCCCAGTGCCTTGTTGCTTTGCAGAGCACAGTGGAGGGCTTGTGGCAGAGGCGGGCGGGCGGGGCGGGTGTAGAGGGAAGGGGAGAGTGTGACCTTCACCATACTCTGAGCACCGGCATGTGAGTGAGTGAGTGAGCCCTCAGACTGAACGCTTCTCGCCCCTGCTTTTTAGAGACCTGGAGATAGTGAAGGACAGGTGGGCTACAGCCCACGGGGTCGCAAAGAGTCAGACACGAAAGAGCAGCTGGACAGCCCTGAAGCGCCCAGACACCGCCCGCGGCGCCCTCCCCGCCGCCCCCCCGACTGCTCAAGGTCTTCCACTCATTAGCCCAGGAGGGCGGCTCTGTGGATTATCCCTCCATCAGCTTCTTTTCCAGGCATAATCTGAGGCCCATGCTGTCAAAATAAGTGTTTGGTTTCCCAGCCTGCTCAGAGCTGAGGTATGGATAATGAAGGTGAGTCACCGGTGGTCTCCTCTGCAGGGTGTTTCAGGGGAGTCTGTATTTGAGGTTCCACTGTATTTGGGGGATCCTCTAAGAAGTAGCATGGTACCGTCTTACGGTCAAATTTCAGGCTGGGAGTCGTGTGCAGCTTGCCCTGGCTGCTCGCCTCGGAGGCTCTGAGGTCAGTTTGTGTCCCTGGAGATGAGAGGATGGAAGAAATGATGCTGAGAGTTCCCCCTGCCATCAGTTTCTCTGCTTTGACAACATTTTGAAATGTTGTAGTTGATATTTCTTGAGTGCCAAGAAGTTGCTTGTAAAGGTTAAAACTGTAGGAAAAAGTTTAGTTGCTTCTTTTTTTTCAGATTGTAATATATGCAGTGCACGCTATCAATGAGAGCTGACTCACTTCCCGTCATCATCACGACCCCCTCGGAGGGGAAGTGCCCCCTTATCTCAAGGGCTCCTGACCAAGACCTCAGTGCATTAACTGGAAGTTCGGATGGCACCAAAGCACAGAGGCACCGTGTTTCCTCCTGTACAGACATGCCTGTGATCAAGTTTAATTCATAAATTAGGCAGAGGAAGGACTAAGAACAGTAAGTAATAAAATAGAACAGTTATAACAAAACACTAATAAAAGTTACGTTAGTGAAACCCTGCCCCCCCCAATATCTTACTATACCACTTTAATGCTTTTCCCATCTTAACTAAGTGCTTAAGCAGTGTGGCCGAACCGTTTACAGCTTGAGGCGTGCCAGTGAAACCAGCGTGTATTTCTGTTGCTGGCTTCACATTCTATGGACGGAAGGGTCACTCTCACATGATCTCGGCTATCTCAGCACACGATTTGTTTCTTTCCTTGCGAAGCTGAGAACTTTCGCCTTTTCACTCAAAGGCAGCTTTCCCACTTCTCTGTGGCAGACCCCAGTGGCCAGCACCACTCCTGCACCGTGGATTAACTTGCTTCACATTCTATGGACGGAAGGGTCACTCTCACATGATCTCGGCTATCTCAGCACACGATTTGTTTCTTTCCTTGCGAAGCTGAGAACTTTCGCCTTTTCACTCAAAGGCAGCTTTCCCACTTCTCTGTGGCAGACCCCAGTGGCCAGCACCACTCCTGCACCGTGAATTAACTAACTACTCAGCAAAACAAAGGGCGCTGGAGCATCAGCTCGGTGGCCCCTCGGCGGTGATCGGGGGCTCCTGAGCGAGTAACAGGCAGGATGTGCAGGACACGTGGGTGACCCCCTCCATGGGCAGGGAGGGGTTGTGGGCACGCACGCTCTGAACCTCGGAAACTTTTTATTTAATGTTTTCAGACCCTGGTTCACCACTGGTGACTGAAACGAGAAAAGCCAAGGCCGTGGATGAGAGGGTGCTGACTGCATTTTCACCGTCCCCTCTGTAGCAAAGATGACGTTGAAGGCTTAAGATATGTCTCTTCCGGCTGCTGTATGACAGACCTCTCCACGTGTAGCGGCTGCAGCCGGGGCCTGTGGACTGGGCCTGCAGTTCTGTGACCCAGCTGGGTAGCTCGGGGGCGGCTGTGCCCTGATGTCTGGTCAGGATGGCCCCATGTCCCCATCAGGGAGAGAGAGGCGAGGAGGCCGGGCCTCGGCTGGTCATCATGGCCCCCTGTCCCCGTCAGGGAGAGAGAGGCGGGGAGGCCAGGGCTCGGCTGGTCAGGATGGCCCCATGACCCTGTCAGGGAGAGAGAGGTGGGGAGGCCAGGCCTCGGCTGGTCATCATGGCCCCCTGTCCTCATCAGGGAGAGAGAGGTGGGGAGGCCAGGCCTCGGCTGGTCATCATGGCCCCCTGTCCCCATCAGGGAGAGAGAGGCAGGAAGGCCAGGCCTCGGCTGGTCAGGATGGCTCCCTGTCCCCGTCAGGGAGAGAGAGGCGGGGAGGCCAGGCCTCGGCTGGTCAGGATGGCCCCCTGTCCCAGTCAGGGAGAGAGAGGCGGGGAGGCCAGGGCTCGGCTGGTCAGGATGGCCCCACGACCCCGTCAGGGAGAGAGAGGCAGGGAGGCCGGGCCTCAGCTGCCTCTTCCAGCAGGGCGGCAGGAGGGCTACCGACCGTGCGAGATGGAGTTTCTCAGGTCTCAGCTGGGAGTTCTGTTACTGTCCCATGGGCCACCGCCATCCCGCAGCCAAGCCCAGAGTCGGTGAGAGGGCGCTGGAAAAAGAGAGGCAGGACCAACCAGCACAATATAATCCCCTGCCACAGAGAGGTTTAGTAACTTGACTGAAGCCACACAGGTCCTGTGAGGATGGCGCAGGATTCGAACCCAGACACCTCCCTGAACCCAAGGCACGAGGCAGGCAGAGCGCAGAGCTTGTGTTCCAGGGGTCCCAGCCGCTCCATCCCCCTTCTCGCTCCTAGAGACACAGGGGGAAAGCCGGCCTGCTCCTGTGAAAAGCAGATCTTTGGGGGACATAGGCTGGAAGTTTTAGAGCCTTGCTGAATGGGAGCTCAGCGGGGCCAGCTTCTGAAAGCCCTGCATTGCCGGCGGGCTTGAGTGTCGAAGGCACCCTGCTCCCACGCCCGAGATCAAGTTCAGAGTGAGCTGTCCTTCCCGAGGGACACTCCCTCCATCAGACAGGATCCTGCAGCCCAAAGGCAGAGTCAGGTTTCTGCTCACCCCGCCCCCACCTCACATCTCCAGACACGTCTCGCGGCTCTTGCTGGACTGACGCTGGCGTGGAAAACAGGCTCCCTTCCAGGGTGTCTCTGGGACTCTGGCAATGACCCCCTGACACCTCTGCCCTTGAGAGGCGGGGGTGTGGGGCGCGCTGCAGGCCGGCCTCCTTTTAGAGGATGAGGCCAGGCATTGATAGCTTAGTCTTTAATTACCCCACTTCCCTCTCCTGGTCTGCATGTCCAAAACCTAATTATAGCTTGGGTGACACCCCGTGACCAGCCGGAGCCAGAGACACATAGTCCTCCCCGCAGCTCCAAGGCTCTGCATGCCAGGTCCTCAGTGTGAGGTTCAGAGTCTGGCCCTTCCGGCGTGGCAGGAGCTCGGGGCGGGGCTGTGGGGGGTCGGTGTCTCAGTTAGCCCCCAGAGTGGCCGAGGGGCACTGGTCCCCTCTCCTCCAGTGGCCTTGCTGCCTTCCTTCTGCATTTCCAGTCTTGAAGCTCAGCTCCATTTGGAAGGTTCCTCCCCTCTGATTGGGCTTCCCTAGTGGCTCAGATGATAAAGAATCCTCCTGCAATGCAGGAGACGCAGGTTTGACCCCTGGCTCTGGAAGGGCCCCTGGAGAAGGGAATGGCGACCCGCTGCAGTGGTCTTGCCTGTAGAATTCTCAATTTATTCCCTGCAAACCCAAGAATCCCACGGACAGAGGAGCCTGTGGGTTAGTCCATGGGGCTGCAGAGAGTCTGACAGGGCTGAGGGACCAGCACTTTGAGCAGTGGTATGGGGTCTGGAGCCTCACACAGGGACTCCTGGGTGACGGCCTTTCGGAGGGAGCTGGCCTGGTGAGTCAGGAGGGTCCTGGTGGTGAACACAGCAGCGCTTCCATTGCATTCAGAGACCTCGTCAGGCCTTAGGAGAGTTTTGAGGACCAGCCTGTAAACCTGGATGTCTTTCTGTCTCAAGTTCAAAGGCATCTTTACAACTATTGTGTAGAAAACGAGCATCCTCAAGAATTCATCCGCTAGCGTCCCGTGAGTGCAGCCGACCGCGGAGATCAGTGCCAATAGTGGCAGGAGTGGGCAGAGTTCCTCCTCACCTGGCTCTGAGCTTGGGCCGCAGTGTCGTGACGGCGGGACACTCATTCCTGGTGACAGTGTCAGAACCAGAGAGAGAACAGCTTGATTATCCAGGTTCCAGGACGAGCCTGCCAGGCAGGTGGGGAAACTCTGTTGCTTTGTCAACAAAGCAAATTTGATTCCAAAGTTGCGAGAGAGAAAAAAATCCAGGTCCTGTTATGCCGCTTATAACATAACGGGACTTTAACAGCTCTGACATCTCTGTCTATTGTTCCAGAATTTTAAGACTTCACTTCAGTGTGGGCCACTAAGCCACACTTAAGAGAAAATTCTTTAAAAGTCATATTTAGAGCTCATGTGTTGTGTGTGTGCATGCATGTCTGCGCCTGTATTTGCGTGCATGTGAGTGCACACGTGTGGATGTGTATTCCTGTGTGTGTGTGTGTGTGTGTGTGTATGTGTGTAGGGATGTGTATTTACTGCTTTGGGTTGTATGACTTTCAAACTGGTTATCACAAGAGGGCAAGAGTTTGTGGTTTATAAATACGATAGCAGTCATGAGTGATTAGCTCTTTTCTACATCCAAGTTGAGGGCTTCCCTGGTGGCTCAGTGGTAGAGAATCCACCTGCCAATGCAGGAGACACGAGTTCAATTCCTCGGTTGGGAAGATCCCCTGGAAAGGGAAATGACAGCCTGCTGTGGTATCCTTGCTGACGGAATCCCATGGACAGAGGATCCTGGCGAGCTACGGTCTGTGGGGTCGCAAAAGAGTCAGACACAGCTTAGTGACTAAAGACAAACAACAAATATCCAAACTGAGACTTCCCTTCAGAGACGTAGAATGAACTCAGGGCACTTTTTCTGACACCCAAATTATTTTCAACTGAAATGGCATCCACAGTTTTCAAGTACCCCCTCACCCCTCAGGACCCAGCACACAGATTGGTAGGGCGGGCTTGCTGTGTGGGGCTGGAGGAGACGACGTAAGCATCCTTTGAGTCTTGACTGCTGGGGGGCCTGGGTGCCATCTCTGGATGGCTTCACTGAGACTTGCAGCTGATTAGATATTAAGGTCAGGTGCTAAGAAATCAAGGTCATGCCACATCGCATTTTTCTCAAACAGCTGGGACCAGATAAGTTAGGCAGTGGGGGACAGCGTCAAACAGATAAGGTGGCTGTTTTTTAACAATCTTAAAACATTGTTTCAGCAAGGAAGGGCCTGATAAGATCAAAGCCTTTGGAATTATTTAACTGGTGCTGAGCTTTCTTTTGTCCTTCATGTTCCCCGAATCTCCCTCTTCCTGTCGTCTCTCTCCACCAGACACACACACACACACACACACACACACACACACACACACCCCACACACAGAGGCAGCCACCAGTCCTCTGACGTCCTCTGACATTTTCCAAATACGCTGTTACACAGATACAGATAGGCTTTTGAATTTGAATGCAGGAGGCCCTCGTGATTTTTTCCCCCAGTCCTCAGTCTGAGTTGATTTATGGCCTGCATTACGGGAAACAGTAATTCTCCGCTCTTTATGATGTTTTGGAGGAAGGTGCAGTAGCCTGCAGTCAGAGCAGCATGATTTCAACGAGGTTTTTACAAAAAGGTCTCTGCAGCGAGGGTGGCTGTGCGTTAGACAGCTTCTGTAACAGAGCGGTTAAAAAGACATCAGTGCATTAATCATGTGACAGCTATTGGGTCGAGCAGGGAAAGCCACTGGCTTTTGGAAACAGCAATTTGGGTTACTGCTGTGTGGAAAAAGTTTGGCTGAACACATTGGTTTTAACCCATTGTCACCAGTTGCTCGGGACCTGTCATTTTTCACAGACATCACTTCACGTTTCTCAAATGTTCAATAAACCTAATGAAGCCATTGATCCCGTCTCTTATCTGTTTTAATGTCACTTTCCAAAGCCAGACACATGTGGAGGAATAAGTCAGTTATTTAGTCATTCTGGAAAACCTGCCAAGGAGTTATTCTGAAATTTTCCGGACAGTGTGTGAGCTCATCGGCTTTACCATCTAGAACTGGGCACACTCCGAGCTTTGCCGTTGGGAAAGCCTCGAACCCAAAGGCATGACTGGCTAGTTGAGATGGAAATTGGTGACCTCTCTTAAGTGACATGGAATTTATCCTACAGAAGTTGGCTTCAAAAGACACATTGGAATTTCTCTTCTTTGGACACGTAAACATTTGTGGTACAAAGTTTAAGAAATGAAATGAAAGTGATTTCATGGAAAGCAACACGTATTGGTGTGAATGTCGTGAGAAACAGTACATTTTGGAATCAAGCAGTGGTTAACTTCTGTTTTCAGTCATTTTTAGAGTGTTTCATTAGCGGATTTTTTGGACAATTACAATCCACGAGAGGCTACAAAGGTGCAGTGGGAATAAACCTCACCTTTTGTTCTGAAGGGGAGGAAAGTGTGATAATTATTTGAAAAAGTCAGGATTTAGGAAATTAAAGTCATGGCTGCTGAAACAGAACAGCCACATTCAAATTTTGGTTCCAAATGTTTCTAGCTGTTTGTTCTTAGGCTAATTATTGCATAATCTCTCGGTGCCCTAGTTTTCTTGTTAAAATGTGCGTTAATAGATCTGTATTCATAAGGTTGCCACTAGAATTTAAAAGAACACATTATGATAATAAACTTTTTAAGAAAAACAAACCTAAGACAGTGCCTCGCACATAGTGAACTCTTAGGAGGTAGCTTTAGATATACCCACGTGATAGATTATACTGTGTGAGTCACAGATGATGGCATCGCTGTGGGTTTAGGGTCACGGGGAATTGTTCGCAAAATACTGTTAAAAGGAAGAGGCTGCAGTATAGTTTTTACACGCATGCAACTGTGCAAACTCCTAACAAAGTGTGATTTGAAAGGAGTTACAAAACAATAAATGTTTTAGTAGTCTATCAGGTTGGAAAAAATTAAAAAAATAAAACCACTACCCCATGCTGGTCATGGGGTGAGAATTAGGCCCACTCCTGCATGGCTGGGCTTCCCTGGTAGATCAGCTGGTAAAGAATCTGCCTGCAATGCAGGAGACCCCAGTTCAGTTTCTGTGTCAGGAAGATCCCCTGGAGAAGGGAAAAGCTACTCGCTCCAGTTTTCTGGCCTGGAGAATTCTATGGACTGTAGAGTCCATGGGTTGCAAAGAGTCAGACACGACTGAAAGACTTTCACGCTCACTGCACGGTTGGTTGAAGAATACATTGTATATCTTTTTCTAAAAATTAATTTTTAAAATTTTAATTGGAAGGTAATTATTTTACAATATTGTGGTGGTTTTTGTCATACAAGTATACCTTTTCTGAAGAGTATCTGGAAATGGCTAGCAAATATCTTAGTTGATTTTTGGTCTTTCCATCTCACTTTCCCAAGTTTGTATCAAGAAAATAATCACTGGTATCTGAAAACATGCATCTATGCAACTGAATACTATAGCCCAAGAAAAATGAACAAACTGTAGTTATATGCAATAAATGAATCTCAGAATCATACAGTTTGGTGAGAGAAGTCAGGAGGAAGAGCACACCATCTATACAACTAAAATAGATGGTAATTAACTGCAATTACATAAGCGCATTAATATGTTTAAATATTTTAACTATAAAATTATTGTTATTTTATAATATCACTATGATAATTAAAAAAATCACTGTATGTTTTATAAAGTTCAAAAGCAGTCAAAGTTAATCCAAGATATTAGGAGTCAGGATCATAGCTGTCTTCGAAGAGGGGAGAAATGGTAGTGGTGGAAAAATGGCAAAAAAGAGGATCTGAAATCTGGCAACATTCTATTTCTTGATCTTAAGTCGTGCTTATGAAAGTCTCATTTATACAAGAAAGGAAATGCCATTCCTGTTCATTAACCATGGTCTGCTTAGGTCTATTTTTATATCCATATTGTATTACTTTGTATGAATTAAATTAATAAACTTATGACATGGAAATTCTAGATTGATTAATTCTGTATTGATCAATACAGAAATAAATATTAACTACACAGTAAGCAGAATACTTGTATGCAACATAGGCATAGGAGAGAGATGATCTCATTCTATTATAAAAGCAATAAACAACTTCTATGTAAACAGAATCATAACATGTGCTAGAAAGGGATACAAACGCGGCTCAGAGATTATCTTCAGGCAGTGGCAGCAGAGGTGATGTCTGCTTTTGTTTTTATATTCAGTATCTTCTGAAGCTTTGGCAGAGAGCCCACACTGGACACAGAAAACCAGCCCTTCGCATCCCTCTCCGGCCAGGCCTTCCGGTGGAGACCGCTGTTGCCCACTCGCGCCCCCACCCTTCACGGGCGTCCGAGTCAGCCTCCAGTTCTGCTGGTAAGGTCGCCCGCGGGGACTCGGGTTGCCCCGCTGTGCCCACGGCCAGGCCTCGCCGCCCCGTGAGTCCGGCTGTGTGCCCACGTCCACGTTCGGTCCCCGCAGCGTCCCCGCTTCCGCTCCCTCTCGCTCGGGCGGTGCCGCGTGTGCGCTGCGCCCGCGTGAAGGCCCCCTCCTCGCGCGGTTGCTCCATCACGTCCTCCTGTCAAATATTCTCATCCGTTGCCGGCTCTCTGGCTTCTCCAAGACATTTGCTGCATTTACAGTTTCACCTGGCGTTTGGAGTTAACTTCTACGTGGTTTCTTGACAGCTTCCTCCAATCTCTGCTTTCCCTTGGTGGGGAGGGTGTCTGTTCTGTTCATCCTCCCAGAGCAGAACTCGTGAGTTACCCAGGAACACACTGAATAAAGAAACCAAGAAAGATACTTGAAAACATAACCAGTAACTTATTGAAATTAAAAATGAAACATCACCTTGTAATAGAAACATGAATGAAATAAGTTGCCATTAAATAAGAGCAAAATAAATTCTGGCTAAAATGATATTCTACAAGAATTTTTATGACATGGAAATTGGTTGGTGATCTATTATTAAACGAAGAAGGAAGTTCAAAGGAAGTGAGAATATGAGTCTATTTGTGTGAAAAATAGATGAATATATCTAGGCGGAGAGTGAAGTAAAGTTGCTCAGTCACGTTCGACCCTTAGCGACCCCATGGACTGCAGCCTACCAGGCTCCTGAGTCCATGGGATTCTCCAGGTAAGAGCTCTGGAGTGGGTTGAGAGTAGTTTGGGAATAAAGGTGCGTAAAGCATTCACAGGATGAGATAACGGATGCATTTAAAATTTTTAAAGAAATTTTGCTTATTTTTATTTTCTCAAACATGCATTGCTATAGTAATGAAAAAACAATGAGTGTTATTTTAAATTAAAAATGCTAAAGCAAACTCCTTTGTTATGTGTTTACACAGCACAAAGCTGCAACCCATTCAGAAGGGCGCTTCTTTCCCTGCTCCCGTTAAGGCCAAGGTATGTCAGGCACTTTGGACCTCGCCTTCCAGTGGGTCTTATCAAAGTTGCATTCCCAACCCTTGACCGAGCCCCAGACCGCCTGCAAACAACGCTTCCTCTGGCTCCATGGTGTGGGACCGCTCTGATTTCTTAGAGCAAAATTTAGCCCAGTTCCTGAAAAGATAGATGCTGCACAGAATCCCGTCCTTTGAGATGCTCTCGTGACGCTCACATCCTTGGGTGCCGTGGACGTTTAAACGCTTGTGAGCAGGTGCCACCACGCTGCGGTGCGGGACAGGGCTGGAAGCGCATGGAGACTGAGTGGGAACCCAGCCTGCCCCTCGGCCACCTCCTGACGCCCAGGTGTGTAGGGGGTGGCAGGGCATCAAGCAGGAGGGCAGAATCTGTCCAGATCTCAGGTCAGTTCCCAGAACGGCACACTCCAGACACAGGTCGGACTGGTGGGCATTGTACATTCAGTTCACTCTTCACCAGGGAGAGGACAGCTGAGGGGACAATCAAGGTCCTCTGGAGGGACCTGGGGCACGTCAGGGGCGTGCCGTGGGGGAGGGCCTTTAACTGCAGGGCTCTGGGGTCCCCGAAGCAGTGCCTGTTCCTTGCAGAGTGGCACCTTCCCCTCCCGAGGAGTTTTACGATGTTGCAACAAGCAGCCTGACAAACTGGCACTGTGAAATAGGGAGGGCTTTCCTCACTTTGGACCGACTACCGTTATATGCAGCTAAATCTTCATAGGTGATTTTCTTAGAGCTTGGAAAAAAAAGTTGTGTGCCTTTGCTCAGTCTAGCCCTCTGCCGTCCCCCTCCCGCTCCCTGTGAGGGCACGGTGGCAGTTCGGTCTTCTGATGAGCTAAGAGCTTCTTTCCTCGCTGGGCCTCCCCAGCACGGGCCTTAGCAGCGAGTTGCCATCGCTCACACATTCCAGGAATCCTCATTAGCTGGGAAAGATGCGACTGTGTTTGTCTTCCACATTCCAGGCTGGGGGAGACGCGCTCTCTCAGAGAGCGAGCGGGCCTGGCGTGTTTGTGTTGCGGCAGCGTAACCTCAGGCTGTTCAGTAAAGCAAACACACAGCCCTGATGGGGTCAAGGCCGATGAGGGGTGGCCTCACAGGGGCTGCCAGCCTCGTCTCCCAGGGCTCCCGGGCCGTCAGCGTGCTCCAGTCTCCTGCGTGCGAGAGGTGTTCAGGAATTCCACGGATTACTGAACTGCGTCTTCTAGACTGGATCTGTGAACAGGCTGAGGAAGGGCCAGGGAAGAGCTGAACCCACAGCCTGTGTCTGGGAGGTTTCCAGGGCACCTTCCAGGGACGGTGCAATGTGGTGAGTTAGGAAACTTCCAAACAAGACCTTTCCTTCTTCCTTTAATCTACAAGAGGGCAAGGTGTATGTCACAGATTCAGCACACTCACTGATACGCTCCTGGGGCTTCTTTGGAGACTGCGTCCTGTGTTACACGCTGGCTGGCCAACCTCAGTGCTTCTGATCTCCTGTCCTGTTTGTGCTGGAGTGTATCTCGGTGATGTGGTTCTGAAGCCACTTTCTATCATGTTCATAGCACAGTGTCATCTGACATAACTATTCTATGTGTTGACTTGGGGACTGTGGTGGGTGTTTGCAGAGATTAGGGGATACAGGGGTCATTGGCCCAAGAGGGAATTAGAGAAAGGCCAGCGTCCCCCCAAACAGGAGCCACACGAGACTGTCAGAGGCTGTGGGCACAGACCACAAGCGGAACTGAGGGGCTCACCAACCCGCTGAAGACCTAGTCAAGAGTTAGAAGTCAACAAGGGGCAAGTTGGAAAACCAACCTGTGGTAACAACTCTCAAAACCACAATGCAAAAATCCTGAATTAAACATTGATGACCAAAATCCAAAAATGTGTCCCTTAGGTTGCATATATTAACTAGGCATGACTTCAGGAAGGTAGGATTGATTCTCTCTCAGGAAATCTCTACACAATGCACCTCATCATCCAGTTGAAGGAGAAAAAGTTTGATTGCGTAGACGCACTCCAGAGACATTTGATGGGGTGTAGCAGGTGTTCCCAATGAGATGTCTAAGTAAGTCAGAATCAGGAGGAGACAACCTCAACTTGAAAGAAACTATTGCAAAGTCAACAGCAGATAAATTTCCAAAGGATAAGATGTTAAACTAATTTCCTAAAACTAGAACAAGATGGAGAAATTTACCGTTGCTGTTATTACTGATGTTTCTAAGAAACCTGATAGGAAAACCAAATAATTTTTAGAACCTTTAGAGATAAAGTTATTCTTCTTCTTGATGATATGAATTCGTGTATATAATATCAAACTCCTTATGTTTTATGAAGTGGAGCAATACTGAAATCCTAGAAATAGATCCCAGTAAATTATGGAAACTTGAGAAAGGAGTGAATTCAGTGAGAAAAGGGGAAACTCTTTACTAACAGTGCTGGTAGAAGTGAGTCTCTGTCTAAAATGAAATTAGCTTTGATTCTCTCTCTCTCATGATACATGAAATAGTAAGTGGATCAAGCACTTAATGGTGAAAATTATAAAGCAAAGATTAGACAAGTGATATGTTAAATGTGAAAGAGATCATGTCTTTATAATCAAGGTGAAAGTGAAAGTGAAGTCGCTCAGTCGTGTCCGACTCTTTGTGACCCCGTGGACTGTATGTAGCCCACCAGGCTCCAAAGGCCGTAAAAGAAATAATAAATGTACTTAACATATTTGACTACTTAAAAATAAAACACTTTTTGTAAAACAAAGACACCATACACTCAGCCAACTGACAAAAGACAGAGGAAGTACACTGCACTTGAGGGATGTTGAGAGGTCAAGTTGGAAGGGAGATAAAGGGTTAAAATCCACAATTATATAAACATTTACAAATGATCCTGTAGCAAACTGTGATAACATTAATGCAAATAATCCAAAAGCAGATAGGCAAAGGACATGAGTGGACAAGGTAAACAAATCCATGTAGCTTGCAAACATACACTATGACCCTCAGCCTTTCCCCTAGTGAGAGAAATTCAAGCCCAAGCAATGGATCTCACTGTGTCCATACCAGATAAGAATTTTTTTAAAAAGCTGGCTCCAGTGTGGGAAAACTATGCTCACAAAGTTTTAGTGAAAATGTGAATTGTTTCATCCTTCTTGGAAAGTAACCTGGAAACTTCTTTTAACATTTAAGCTAATATCCTTGACATAGCAGTGCCATAGGAGCCAATTTCATAGAAATAAAATATCAGACTGTAAGGCCATATTCACAGGACTGTTCAGTGCAGCACATTTAACAAGATCAAACCCCAAATCCGTGCCAAGTAATATGGAAATGATTAAGTAAAGTTTGGTACTCTTCTACAATGAATTATTATACTTTTAAAAATAACGAGATTGATCTTTTCCAACAACTTGAGAAAAATTAAGACTTGGAGAAGCTTAATAACAAGTAATACTTTTTTCTAAAAAACTACAGTGGATTAACTTAGCCCTACTAAGTGAAGTTGCTCATTCATGTCTGACTCTTTGCGACCCCATGGACTGTATGTAGTCTGCCAGGCTCCTCTGTCCATGGGATTTTCCAGGCAAGAATACTGGAGTAGGTTGCCATTTCCTTCTCCAGGGGATTTTCCTGACCCGGGGATCAAACCCAGATCTTCCACACTTCAGGCAGACTGTTTACTGAGTCACCAGTGTGTCCAATTCCCAACTACCCTACCTGTGAGCATGACTTTATTTAGAAATACAGTCTTTGCAGCTACAGTTGTGGTAAGGATCTGGAGATGAGATTATTTTAGATTTGAGATGAGCTCCAGAGTCATTGACTGTGTGGATCATAACAAACTGTGGAAAATTCTTAAAGAGAAGGGAATACCAGACCACCTAATCTGTCTCCTGAGAAACCTGTATGTAGGTCAAGAAGCAGCAGTCAGAAATGGACATGGAACAATGGACTGGTTCAAATCTGGGAAAGGAGTAGGTCAAGGCTGTATATTGTCAGCCTGCTTATTTAACTTACATGTAGAATGCATCCTGGGAAATGTTGGTCTGGATGAATCACACACTGGAGTCAAGACTGCTGGGAGAAATCTCAACAATCTCAAATAGGCAGATGATAGCACTCTGATGGCAGAAAGTGAAGAGGAACTAAAGGGCCTCTTGATGAAGGTCAAAGAGGAGAGTGAAAAAGCTGGCTTAAACCTCAACATTCAAAAAGCGAAAACCATGGCATCCAGTTTAATCACTTCACGGCAAATAGAAGAGGAAAAAGTGGAAACAGTGACAGATTTCACTTTCTTGGGCTCCAAAATCACTGTGGATGGTGACTGAAGCCATGAAATTAAAAGACACTGGCTCCTTGGAAAGAAAGCTGTGACAAACCTAAATTGAAAGTGAATTCGCTCAGTCGTGTCTGACTCTGTGATCCCATGGAGTGTAGCCTGCCAGGCTCCTCCATGCATGGGATTTTCCAGGCAAGAATACTGGAGTGGTTTGCCATTCCTTCTCCAGGGAATCTTCCTGACCCAGGGATCAAACCCAGGCCTCCTGCACTGCAGGCAGACTCTTTACCATCTGAGCCACCAGGGAATCCCATATGACCAGGTGAAAAACCTAGAAAGTGTAAGCAAAGTATAATCAAACTATGGTTTTCCCAGTAATCATGTATGGATGTCAGAGCTGGATCACAGAGAAGGCTGAGCACCTAACTGCTAATGCTTTTGAACTGTGGTGCTGGAAAAGATTCTTGAGAGTTGCTTGGACAGTAAGAGTAAACTTGTCAATACGAAAGCAAATCAACCCTGAGTGTTCATTGGATGGACTGATGCTGACGCTAAAGCCCCAATACTTTGTCCATATGATGCAAAGAGCTGACCCATTAGGAAAGACCTTGATGCTGGGAAAGACTGAAGGCGAAAGGAGAAGGGGGCCGCAGAGGATGAGATGGTTAGATGGCATCTCCGACTCAATGGACAGGAACTTGAGCAAACTCTGAGAGATAGTGGAGGACAGAGGAGACAGGTGTGCTGCAGTCTGTGGGAATCACAGAGTTGGAAAAGACTCAATGACTGAACAAATGTGTGTGTATATATATATAATGTGTGTGAATGTGTAGATATATGCATTTGTATGCATGTTTGTGTGTGTGTATTTGTGTGGATATGTATATATTTTATGTATGCCTGTGTGCATATTACATATATTTATATAATGTTCACTTTCACTTTTCACTTTCATGCATTGGAGAAGGAAATGGCAACCCACTCCGGTATTCTTGTCTGGAGAATCCCAGGGACTGGGAAGCCTGGTGGGCTGTCGTCTATGGGGTCGCACAGAGTTGGACACGGCTGAAGCAACTTAGCAGCAGCAGTAGCATGCAATGTTTATATATTCATGTACACATGTGTATGTATATGTGCATACGTATACATACACACACATGTATAAATATATATATATATATATATTTACCTCTTTAGCTTCCAGAGAATCCCTGAAATGAAATGAAATGTTTTCATGTTTTCCCATTTACAGAGACAAGTCTGCTGGTCCAGCCTCAATTTACTCAATTTTCATTTTTTTAAAAAAATTGAGCTGTAGATAATTTACAGTGTTGTGTTATTGTCAAGTGTATAGCAAAGTGATTTGGATATGTATGTGTGTATATATATATATATATTCTTTTATATATTCAAACGTGGATGGGGAGTGGAGGCTGCATGAGGAGCAAACTACAGACAAATTTCACACCGAATCTCCAGAGACCTTGAACACTTTTTCCTGGTTCCACATGGAGATAACCTCCCCTCCTTGTGGGGCTGGGCTCTGCCTAATGCTCCCAGGCTGCACCGCCCTGGGCTCACCCCGCAGGCCTGGTCTGTTCCCCTGGGGACCCAAACTGGAGGGCCGTGCGCACTGCCCACTTCCCGGGGCCTGGTCCTTCCTCTCAGCCCCTTCTCCCTCGTCACACCCTGGGCTCTCGGCTCACCCCTGCCCCTGTAAACTCTCCAGGTTCCTCAAAGCCTCAGCGGGTGTGCACAGGGCAGGAACCGAGAATTAAGCCTCAAGTCGCTGCCCGCGTGAATATATGTCTGTCTCATCGGCTTCTGGAAGAAAACAGGAAGCTATCTGACCATCTTGTTATCGCGTTGCCAGAGTGCTTGAGAAAAGCCAGAAATCTGGATTTTTGTGTGGGATGTCTCAATTTAAGACCACCGACAATGATCTCACAGTTTTAAATGCCCTGTGTGGGTTACAACCGAAAGATGTTAGAAGACAGAATTTATTCTCAGGTCTACTAGTCAGGCACTTCTGAACTCTGAACATACTTTCTTGCTGATTTTGTGAAAATAACTGCCTTAAAAAATTCTCTTAGAAGCCAATCCACCACAAGGTTTCAATTGCTTAGATTGTGGCCACTTTTAGGGTTTCTTGCATCTTGTCTCGTCCTCCTAGTCCTAAGGCTGCCTAACCTTTTCAGAATGAGAAGTCTTCTGAAAAATGACATTTATTTAAACATTTTAAAATTTAAAATACCTTTTTTTCAAACTTAAAAATAAATCCACCTTCTCATAGGATGATAATAATTCTCCAAGTACTTTTTGAATAAAAAATAATAATACCAAAAATCTATTAAAACTTTAGCAATACTTTTAAAGAAATGTGCATTTTGGTAATCTCAACATGATACTTTAAAAATATATATCAAATTTTACTTTCCAGGTACCAGGGTCTGGATTCACCCTGTCACCTGAAACAACCAATAAAACAGAAAAAAGATAGGTAACATTAGTTTTCAAAGAGCATGAGGCAACAAGGAATAGTGATCCCTGAAAGATAGAGACAAGTGAGGTGACCCCATGACTGATCTTCTGAATACACTGTGAATAGAAAAGCTAGATTGATTGGGAAATTATTTGTAAGGCTTGGCTTATTTCTAATAAAAGGTCTCTACCTAGAACATATTAAGAACTCTCAGAATTCAGTGATAAGAAAGAAAGAATCCAATTTTAAAAGGGAATGAGAAATGTATTAATAAATCTTAATTAAGATTAATAAAATAATAAGCTAAAATAAAAAGACAGGATGAGATGGTTGGATGGCATCACCACCTCAATGGACCTGAGTTTGAGCAAACTCCAAGAGATAGTGAAGGACAGGGAAGCCTGGCGTGCTGCAGTCTATGGGGTCAGAAGGAGTCCAGCATGGCTTAGTGACTGAATAACAACAAGAAAAAAGACAGACAGGATCAAATGTTGGCAAGAACGTGGAGGAATGGATCTCTCCAGTTATTGCAAAATGCAGTAACTATTTGGAAATAATTTGGCACGTTCTTACAAAGTTAAACATGCATTTACCACCTAATCTAACCGTTTCACTCCTGAGTAACTGTGGAAAAGAAATAAAAACTTATATCCATACAAAGAGTGGTATACAAATGCTCACAGCAGATTTCTTCCAATAGTAGAAAATCAGAAACCAAACTGCGGCACATCCATGCAGCAGCACGTGACTTGGGAAGAAGAAGGAATGATCTGTCATCAATACACGCTGCAACGTGGATGGAGCTCATGATGACTGCCACGAACAAAAGAAGCCGACCAGAAAAGCATGACTCCAGTTGCCTATAAAATTCAGGAAAATATGAGACACGCCAGTGCCCTGGGGACAAGATGAGGAGAGGAAAGGTCACAACATCCAGCGAGGAATGAGAAGCTGCGCATGGTCCATGGACCTCGTGGAACACGGTTCAGCCCTAAAAAGGCAGGGGCTGCTGATAGTTCTGCCATGTGGCCAAACCTCGGGCCGTTATCCTAAGGGCTGTAAGCTTTCACTTACATGTGGTACCAGAGACAAACTCACGGAGAAAAGGTAGAAGAGCGGATGCCGGGGGCTGGAGAGGACGTAGGGAGTTACTGGTTTCACAGGAACAAAGTTTCAGGTTGGGAAGATGAAGTGGGTGGGTGGTGATGAGAGTTTCATGACTACGTGAAGAGCACTGAACTGGACCCTTAAAAACGGGTAAAAGGGTGACCTGTGTGTTCTGTCTGCTTTATCACAACAAAATAAAAGGTCACGAGGCAACTTTGAGCGTGACAGCAGGACTGGCTATGTAAAGTGTGGAGCAGAATGGATTACGTGTCATCAGAATCCCCGCATGTGGTCGCCCGCCTCGCCGATAAGGAGAACGCCACAAACAGGATTCTTCTGACACGCAGGTTTATCCTTACAGCTCTTTTAGGAAGTGGCGAGGGCGCCGATGCAGGGAAAGCAGTTGCTTATATAGCCCAGAGGGGAGGCGTGTCAACCTCTGATTGGCTCATAACGGAACACTGCCATTGGCTCATAACGGAACACTGCCATTGGCTCATAACGGAACACTGCCATTGGCTCATAACAGAACACTGTTAGAATCCCTGATTAGCATATCCGTGACCTTAAGAGACACATCTTGCGCATGCGTCTTTTTAGTCTACGTTTGCGAAGAACCAGGAAGCAGGAAACCGGCGCCATCCCGCAAGGGCGGCTGCGGCTCCCGACACCCGCACTCTGGAACAGAGCAGGGAAACAAGCCTGCAGGTCACGGGCCGCCCGGCCTCCCCAGGGATCGGTGAGGCCATCCCGACTCTGGGATGCTTTCATCCAGATAGACACAGGCCGGAACGAATCCAAACAGAATCTTGAAATGTGCCCAGTGTGTTGTTTGTCGATAATACTTCAGTAAGACTGCTTAAAAAGAATATTTACAAAGTATGTCTTTGAAGAGGAGGGCGCTGATATGACTGAGCCAGGCTCCTCACACCAGGCAGGGCTTTTTGCAGACGTGCTTGGATCAGTCCGTCTCTGCTAACTGGTCCCTCATCCATGAGCTGGGGCTCTTATTTGGGAAGGAGCTCTGGGGAAAGCTGTGGGCCTGGAGTCAGAGGACTTGGGTTTGAATCCTGCTCCAACTTCTGACTGTGACCTTGAATGCCCAGCTTCCCCATCTCCTAACTCGGCCTCACAAGGCTGCTGAGAAGATTCAATGCAGGAGTCGTGCACGAAGTCCTGAGCACGGAGCTCAGCCTCTGGGCTGGGAACCAACGTGTGTGGAGGCAGGGGAGCTTTGATTCCTGGGTCGGGAAGATCCCCTGGAGAAGGGATAGGCTACCCACTCCAGTATTTTTGGGCTTCCCTTGTGGCTCAGCTGGTAAAGGATCTGCCTATAATGCGGGAGACCCAGGTTCCATCCCTGGGTTGGGAAGATCCCCTGGAGAAGGGAAAGGCTGCCCACTCCAGTATTGTGGCCTGGAGCATTCCATGGACTGTATCATCCATGGGGTTGCAGAGAGTCGGACACAACTGAGTGACTTTCACTTTCACGATAAGCATAGTACAGTCATCCCTCTTATTCACGGTTTCAGTTGCCTGAGGTCATAAGTTTTAAATTTCAAGCTGTCCTGAGCAGCCTGATGAAACCTCACACTGTCCAGGACAGAAATCATCCCTTTGTCTGATGTGTCCTGCATCAGAGTCGGTCTGGGTTACCAGATTTTGTGTCTTGGTATTGCAATGCTTGTGTTTAAGTCAGCTTTATTTTACTTCTTAATGGCCCCAAAGGTAAGGGTAGTGGGGCTGGCAATTCAGATATTCTCTTAACTGTGACTACTTTATTAATTAATGTTTATCATACATATACACATATGTGCATAAACAGGTATGTATGTGTATAAAAATGTAGTATATATAGTGTTTGGCACTAACTTAAGTTTTCAGGTACCCACTGGGGTTATTGAAGGTAACTATTCCTTTGGGTAAGGTTGGAGGGGGACTACTGTAATAGTGTCTGATATGATTGTGTGCATGTGTATATGTGTGTGTGTGTGTGCATTTGCTCAGTTATGTCCAACTCTTTGCATCCCCGTGGACTGTAGCCTGCCAGATTTCTCTGCCCATGGAATTTCCCAGGCAAGAATACTGGAGTGAATTGCATTTCCTCCTGTAGGAGATCTTTCCGACCCAGGGATCGAACCTGAGTTTTTTGCATCTCCTGCGTTGGCAGACTGATTCTTACCACTGGGCCACCTGGAAAGTTCTGATATGATTGTGGTGAGAATTAAATAAAATATGTAAAATGGCCTCTCAGGTAGCTCAGTGGTAAAGAATTTCCCTGCCAATCAAAGAGAACAGGAGATGCGGGTTCTATCTCTGGGTCAGGAAGATCCCCGGGAGAAAGAAATGGCAACCTACTCCAGTATTTGCCTGGAGAATTCCAAGGACAGAGAAGCCTGGCAGGGTATATTCCATGGGGTAACAAAGAACAGGGCATGAGTGAGCACTCACACAATATGTAAAACACTTAGAGCAGAGACCTGAATAAGTGCTAAGTATAAACAATATCCTGTCACTTGTAGGTAAACCCTGCCCTGCATAGAACTTTGGTATTGGTGTGGTATTTTGCATAATTTCCCAAATAAACTACTGGTCAGTCAGAGAATTAGGTCGGTGGATCTCCATTTCCTTCACTTGTTTCTCCTCCTTTTTAAAAAAAATTACATCTATAAAAGAGATGAGACCAAGGTAGCTAGGTAAGACAGTGCTCTATTCATTTGAATTCCAACAGAAGTAACGAAGACTTGAAAATAAGTGAGTAATGTTACGTTTGATGTTTAATCAATAACAAAATGTTTGTAAAGGGAAGATCCTGAAATCACTTGAAAATGCAACCAAATGTTCTAAAAACTCTGCAGAGGTACAGACATCCAGATATTCTGTGCTTTCTGTTTTCCAGATGCCTTGTAGGTATAGTTTTTGTATTTCTGACAATAGTTCTTTTAAAAACTCATTTGAATGTCTGTTTAACTGAGTGGGAGTTGCAAACGTTCTAATAATTTTTTTTACCTCTTTCATATTTAAAAATAATATGCCCTCTGAACATTTACATTCAAGATTTGTTTTTCCTCAGATGTGTAAATAACGCATAGTAATTTGCATCTCATGCATAAATCTCACTCTGCTGAATGCAAATATTTGGGAAAGTTCCTTGTTTCTCTTCCTTCCTTTCCCTGTTCATGGTAGTTTAGTTGACTAATATTTCTAGAAAGATGATGAGGGTGCACTGGTGGTTAGAAAATGAATCTCTTGTTACTACTTTCTTACAGTCAAAGGTAGGGGATTCAGAGCTGAATAAATAGCTCAGTCTTTTACAGTACTAATACAAATATTTCAAGCATTAATATTCTCCCAGAGGAATGCACTGATTGTGTCTTTCATTAGCGGCATGTGTAGATGTTGCCTGTGTGAGGATTTATCCAGAATGAATTTGCCCCTTGGATTCCTCTTGGAATTCTTGTGTTTCTGCAGAACCTTATCCGTACGACTTAAATCAATTCCAATTTCCTGGTGCCCCTGAAAGAAGGCACTCATCCGTGGGAGCAGCCCTGGTAGGCTGAGGCTGCTTCCTAGAAGCTCAGCTCATCATCCCTTCAGGGCGCCCCGATGCTGAGTTACAAGAAGCCCCTCTGCCTTGCATTGATCATGTCATCTGGTTAAACTCCGAGGCCTCTTTTATACTCTGAGTTTCCTGCATTGCTGCTCTCTCACCTACTGATCATTTGCTGGGTCTCAAACGATGTCTTGGGAGAGTCTCACCCCCATTATAAAATATGTCTAAAATATTTCGTTGAGTCATCTGCCCTTGGTACAGCTAAGGGTTTTCAGCGAATGTCTGGTAATACTTTGAATAAAAGATGCTATGTGAAAATAAATTGCAATGTTCTCTGCTTCTGCTGTTTATGTGTGCTTTCCTGCTACCGGCAGGAATTTGTCTTATTTACTCTTTAGTGCTTTCTTCATGTAAAATCTGCAAAATCTGATATTCTAAAATCATTTGTTTATTCTTTTTTTTTTCACTCATTCTCCAGGCAATTTAATAGGTATCCTTTGAGCGCCTGCTCTGACTCGCCCCGTGTCAGGAAACAAGAAACCCAAAGCAGGGGCCTGTTCTTTGGGAGAAGACAGGCTTTTGAGAAGGTGCAAAGCAGCTGGATGGCAAGGCCGGGCAGTGCGCAAAGCAGGCCAAGCCAGAGGAGGCTTAAGAGCCTGGAAAGCAGAGACGTGTGTGGGAAAGAGAATAACCAGAGAATGGTGTTCATCTTAACAGGACTTCCCCGGTGGCTCAGTGGGAAGCATCTGCCTGCAATGCAGGAGATGCCGGTTCGATCCCTGGGTTGGGAAGATCCCCTAGAGGAGGGCACGGCACCCCACTCCAGTATTCTTGCCTGGAGAATCCCGTGGACAGAGGAGCGTGGTGGGCTACTGTCCACGGGGGTCGCAAAGCGTCAGACATGGCTGAGAGACAGGGCACGCCGTCTTGGCACTGTCGTTAGATAACACTGGTGACGGAACAGTGTTGACAGCACTTATCAATGCCAGATGCTGTGTGCGCTCCTCTGATGTCTGCCCACGTCATTTTCATAAGGCAAGTGTCGCCGTCATCACTCTCCGGTGAGAAGCATCTGCAGAGAGGAGGTGGGGGGCACTGAAAGGCATGTTGAAGAAGCCAAATTTGCAGACTTCATGCAGAGGAAGAAGGCATTCCCTGGGTAAATGGAGTCAGCAGAGACCTGGCCCTGAGATTCAGGAGCTGTGACCAAAGAAAACGTGTCCAGACCAGCATGTGGATGAATGTTAACTTGGGGGTGATGGGAGATGGGGCTTCAGGAGGGAGTGGAGTCAGGTCACGTGGGGGGTCACACAGTAGCTCAGGAAGATGGACTTTGTCCTACAAGCATCTTGGAAGATGTTTGGATGATAATGACCAAGTAGAAGGCTGCATGCAACCATCCAATGAGTCAGTGGTGCAATAACTGGACTGAAACGTCATCTTCACCACTGAGTTAATTTCTGTTAGGTTCCTGTCAGGGTCTGGATGTCTGGAGAAATACTCAATGCACTAAAACTTACCCCAGTGTGGTGTTCCAATCCCACATCATTTTTCCTGGAGCACTGGCCCTGGCGGACCCTCCATCCGCTCACCACCCCGATCACACACGCACTTGTGTGTACATACATGCACACGCATACATACGTCTTACTAAAAAGGTAGCCGTTGGCAACCATGTTTTGCGTTTCTAACCCCAGATCCTGACACATGATTCAGTACCAGTGAGACGACCTCACCCAAGTGTTTGGAATTCAGATGAGATGATTCTAACAATGTTGAATGTCTTCTCTTCCTTGGGGACACAATAATCCTCGAGAGAGTCTAGTGCAGGGGAGGAGTGGAAGGGGAAGGGCAGGAAGAGAAGAAAAAGTATAGATATTGCACCTTATGAAGTTCCCACGATTCAGATGAACCCTGATTGAGTATTGGCCACTTGGCGTCATTCACCCTCCACACAGTACACACGCATGAGTGAGACACGCCTGCCTTTAGGTCCGGAGAAATAGTCTGATTCTCTAATAGACTCCTCTTACATCTTCAGCTGTTCTAAAGTGTTTTCTCTTCACTTGCCACCGAAAGGTCCTCAACAGAGATTAAAGTTGCAGCCTCTGATGGCACAGAGTTTGCTGTCCAAAGGAGGAATGAAACGGTGTTTCTGTACATCCAGTACCTCTGTTGTCAAGGCAGCTTAGGCCCGAGTGTTTACTGCTGGCCCCACAGAGACACCGTGGGAAAGGCCCAGGCGGCTTGCTGCACTCCAGTCTTCGTCCTCCTCCCCCTTCTTCCCTTTGGTTTAGAGAGCACGGAGTCCACTCTTTAATTCAAAAGCCTTTCCAGTGCTGCTCATCTACCTCCATGCAGCCCTGGGCCCACCGCTGCCTGATCACCTCCATCCTTACTTTAGTGCTTGAGGTGTGACCTCCCTTCCAAAGCCATGGGCTCTAAGTAACCTGGCCTGTCTTCTCATCTCAACATACCTAGTCTTCCTGTCAACAGTCTGAGGGTCACATTCAGTACCATCTTGCTAATCTGACTGTTGTCCTTTTTAGATGCCATATGTACATATTTTCACATTAAGAAAGATCTTTGTGTGACTGATGGTGAGAAATTCAAGCTGGCCACAGCCTTAGTTCTGGGGCTGCAGAGGAAATATCTTCAACGGTGCTGATGTCTTGAACATCATGCCTCAGAGGTGAGTGTCTGCACGTCTGTAACCTCAAAAGTCTGTATGTATTTAATGAACAATGGCCCGAGCTCATGTCGTGTCAGTGTCAAGACCTGTTACCTTCGTGATTTCTCCCCAGCGCCCGTCCAGCTCTGTTTATCGGCATTTGCAGTGTGACAGCCGTGCTAAGCGCCCCTCATTAACTATCACAGGGCTGGCAAAGGACATGGGCGTTTTTTCATAGGAAACATTTTGATGAGTGTTTTGGGGTGGTGGATAGAGGTTCATGCCAAGTGGAGGAAAGCTTGAAAGATTATTTGATTAAAAAGAGGATGACGGAGAGATGACGCTCATCGCCGTTAACTGGGGCACTGCCAACAGTTGTCTTGCAGTGTAGGAAGAACAAAGGAAACTACAGTCGGTAAGAAAAGTGACGATGATTTTAGATGGAAATAAAAGGATGAGACAGAGAGTGGCAAGGTGGGAAGACTGTAGCATTTGCCTGTAGCACAACCAAATCTGGGTTTACATTTGGTTAAGTTCAAGGGTTTGCAGATAATCTGGAAAGATCTCTTATCAAGGCATATGGTGGGTTTATGCCTTAACAGTAAGAAAGGGGTGGGATCAGGGCATAAAAAAAGGGATTTTCCTGGAATACTATCATTTTTGAGATGAGATTATATGAACCTGTTATTCATTTTTTTCTCTTTCTTTTTTATTTTTTAAATTATGAAAGTATGATAACACATTTACAGGAGACTTGAGAAATGCAGAAGAAAGTTACATATAGATCCAGTATATATTACAATTTCTTAAGTAAATAAGAATTTTAGTTGGAGATTCAATATCAAACTCTCAAAAATTAACAGGATGAATATACAGAAAAAGTAGGATATAGTAGACCTGAGAAGTACCGTGACCCAATTCAACATAATTAAGATTTACACAATTTTCACACAACAATAAGATACAAATTCTATTCAAGTTCCCATAGATTATAAACTAAGAGACCCTAGAACATATCTAGACCCTGGAACATATTTTTGTACCAGGTACAAAAAAACTCATTTATTTTGTAAGGCACGCATGTAAAAGAAAAAGTCCAAAACTATATGAGACGATTCTGTTTTTATTAATTCGACTGATGGGCACTTGGGTGCTTTTTATTATATTTGCAATTTCCCCAAAGCCTATTTTTATCAAAAGCATTTGGTGACATTAAGGAAGCATCTGTATTTGTTCAGCCCAGGTTCCCCACCCAACTCAGCGCTAACTGCATCCTCGGAGGAAAGAGAAAAACTAGGAGCAAGTGAGATCAAGGCTTTTGTTTATTTGAAAGAAGACTCTCTCCAAGTGCATTCAATCAGGGATTACCATAAATATTTATTCTGGTGTTGGGAAAAGGAGTTATGTGTTTACAGGAGGGAGCAGGGTTGGCGGGTTGGGGGAAGCGCTCTGCTTCCCCGACTTGCCAGGCTCTGCTCCTCGGGAGCCAAGTGACAAAAGCCAAAGCCGCTCTGTGTGGGCTGACAGCACCCCACTTGCAGGCAAGCGGCCGAGGCTTAATTAACTGGCCTGTGTGTTTTGTCACATAAATCCAAGTGCATCAGCTTCGGCTCCTGCTCTAGCTCCATCCGCGGTGCAGGCAAAGACACGCTGCTGACTGTGGGTTCTGACGCTCCTTCGTCCCAGCTAATTAGAGGAGGGCAGGGCCAGCACCCCGTAACCCCGACCCCCCAGCCTCCCTGCTCCCCAGTGCATTTTCCGGTGGGTGGACTTGGCCTTGGGTCTGCTGGGGGATGCTTTAGAGACCAAGGCCCTCCTCTAATCCGTGCTGTGTTCTCCACCCATGGTGGTCAGATGCTGCCCACACTCTCCCGAATTCTCTGATGGGCAGGGTTTCTGCAGTCTGGTTCCTGGCTGACTGGCGCCCGGAAGGTCAGCTCCCTGCCCTGTCTCCACCCGTCCCAGCCCTCGGGACGTGCTTCTGTTCACCCCTCTCCTGCCCAAGGGCACACTTCGGCCTGCAGGCTCAGGGCTGCACAGTCCCAGTGCCTCCGCTATCAGAACCAGCCTCATCTGTGGTTTTGCTCTCCCTTTGGGGCTCCCGAGGCTTGACTTAAATGCTGGCGGTTCTGCCGTGTCCTTGTCGGACTTGGTCGTGGTCTCTCGCTCTGCTCTCTTGTGTGCTCTGAACCTCGTCCTCATCCATCCTCATCCTTCACCCCATTCCCTACTTCCTTAGGAGGCGATCATGACAAAATCTATTCATTGATCCCGTCATCACAGACTCTGTCAGGGCAACTCTGCAGGCAGACTGCAGAGCACCCGAGAGGAGAACGAGTGAATGTTCCTCTTTTCACGGCTCTTCCTAGGGGCTTCCCTGGTGGCTCAGATGGTAAAGCGTCTGCCTACAATGCAGGAGACCCGAGTTCAATCCTTGGGCCAGGAAGATCCTCTGGAGAAGGAAATGGCAACCCACTCCAGTACTCTTGCCTGGAAAATCCCATGGACAGAGGAGCCTGTTGGGCTACAGTCCATGGGGTCGCAGAGAATCAGACATGACTGAATGACTTCACTTCACTTCTTCTATGCCAGGGGGACCCGCAACTACAGTATGATCAAAGCTGATGACTCTTACAGAGGCTTAAGCTTATTTATTTGGGCTTCCCTGGTGGCTCAGTGGGTAAAGAGTCCACCTGCAATGCAGGAGATGCAGGAGACTCAGGTTCGATCCCTGGGTTGCGAAGATCCTCTGCAGAAGGGCACAGCGACCCACTCCAAGATTCTTGCCTGGAAAATCCCATGGACAGAGGAGCCTGGCAGGCTGCAGTCCACAGCATTGCAAAGAGTTGGACAACACTGAGTTGACTGAGCATGCACACATGCAGGGTTATTTATTTATTCCTCTTGCTACATGCCAATGTCAATAATTACATTTTCCTTCTTGCCCAAACTGGAAAGAATGCTTACTAAGAAGAAAGACAAATGTGTATCTTTTTTCTTCTTGGTTTCTAGATGATCTTAAAACTGGCTTTCTTAAAATACAGAGGGCAATTAATGTTGTAACGCATAGGTGAAGACCTTATATTTTATAGGGAATATTCATTTTTTTGGGGGGGAGTCCATACATAACAATTTTTGGTTAATGGTAAATTCTAGGAGGAAGACATCCTGGACAGGGAGGACTGGTATGCTGCAGTCCATGGGGTCATAACGAGTTGGACACGACTGAGCAGCTGAACTGAACTGAACTGAAGCATTTGGGAAATTAAAGGATTCCTGACTCCAGGAATATTCTTGTTCTTCAGTTGCTAAGTTGTGTCTGACTCGTTGTGACCCCTTGGACTGCCATACACCAGGCCTCCCTGTCCTCCACTGTCTCCCAGAGTTTACCCAAACTCATGTCCATTGAGTCTGTGATGCCATCCAGCCATCTCACCCTCTGCCACTCTCTTCTCCTCCTGCCTTCAATCTTCCCCAGCATTAGGATCTTTTCCAGTGAGTTGGCTCTTTGGATCAGGTGGCCAAAGTACTGGCACTTCAGCTTCAGCAAGAGTCTTTATAATGATTATTCAAGGTTGATTTCCTTTCTGAATGACTGGCTTGATCTCCTTTCTGTGATGCCATCCAGCCATCTCACCCTCTGCCACTCTCTTCTCCTCCTGCCTTCAATCTTCCCCAGCATTAGGGTCTTTTCCAGTGAGTTGGCTCTTTGGATCAGGTGGCCAAAGTACTGGCACTTCAGCTTCAGCAAGAGTCTTTATAATGATTATTCAAGGTTGATTTCCTTTCTGAATGACTGGCTTGATCTCCTTGCACCCACCTGGGAATCCCTCCAGGAATATCGGGAACATGCAGACGGTTTCCTCTTCTTTCTAGATGGCTGTGGCCTGTGTCTTCCCTTCCTGGACAAATCTGGAATCATTGGGTATATTTGTGCAGGGTGAACATCTCAAATCCCAGTTGTGGATTTAGACATGGTCCTTCTAAAAGACAAAGTATAAAAGGTATTTATTAAAATTAGTTTTGCCTTTTTTTAATGCCCTTTTAAAATTGCAATACTTCATGTGAATAACATATGAGCAGTGGCCTTGCAAGAAGCACGATACTTACAGCACATGGTGTATTATCATTGAGAAACCCCAGGACATGGCCTTATTAATATAACACCAAGTTAAGGGTGCAGGTTTGGTGTGTTTTTGGATTAACAACCGCAGGACCTGGGCTTCCAAACATCGATGGCAGCTTTGATGCCTCAGTAAGCAAACTCCGCTGAGCACTTGCTTTCTATTTTCTAGCAAAGCAACTTTCTGTTGAACTGATAGAGTTTTGCTTTTCTCTATCCCCCTTAGCAACCTATTCTACTGATAACAGTACGGCTGAATTTTCTATGGTAATATCTTCCATTTTTGTGTGGTTTAATCGCAATTCATGCTTCTTATGAATTTTGGCATCTGTCTTCTGAATGAGAGCCCCTGACTAAATGTGGATTCAGATGAGGTTCTAATTCTCCTATAGACAAAAGATTCTTTAGCGAGTCTGGCTGTGAGGGAGAGGTGAAAATGTGATCTATTCGGTGATGCTTTTGTTGCTACTGCTCACGTAGCCTCCCAGCCGATGTTATTAGTGTCATAAACATTATTCACTAATGGGAACCACCACTGAAGCCGGTGCTCGGCTGTACATGTTGTTGGCTGTGTTAATTCAACAGGGTTAGATACAGTTTCCCCCAAAGGAACTTAATTCCCATCATCACATGTCTTTCTCTTATAGGGAAAGTTTGCAGACCTCTGCAAATTCCATAACCAAACTCTCCCTGATCTCTGATGAGTAGTAATTACCTTTCTGTGGGATGGCAACAGATAACTTGTGAGAACTCAGGTTAATAATTATTATTATTTTTTCTGCTGTGTTCTAGAATAACACCAGAGTTATAATAACAACAACCTTTTTATGTGAGAGGTCTTTTGAGATGCAAAATTGGCAACAATAAAATAAACTATCTTCTTTTTAGCAGTAATTGTGGAGGAAATTGTACAGTAAAGAGGTGCCAGGTCATCACTACAGTCCTGCCTGTCGCTGTTCTTGGTTTCCATTTTGGTACTGATGATGCGAATAACATGGCTTCATTTTGTCCCTTCTATATGATAATCTCCAAGACTCGAGTGCCTAGAACCAGGCCTACCGGGCTGCCACGAAGCTCCAGCAAGGACATTTATTCCACTATTATAATTTGTTTTCAGGAAGCATATTTTTAATTATTTGCATGAATAATGTCATTATGTATTCATGACAATACAGTTCTGATAATTAATTTACATGATGGAAATTTCTTAATGGTTTTGATATCAATGTTAATAGCAATATCTGATAGTGGATCTGGGGATGTTGACATAAATTTAACTTTTAATATATAATTGCCAGCACTATTGGCAGGATGAAATTACTTTGTAAGAAAAGAAAGAAAGACCCATGGGGGAAGAATTTCAATGAAGAAGAAGTGAACCTTCTCTGGGGTTTATGGGTCAGAACAAAATATATGCACTTAGATGTGACAAATGACTTACTTGGACAGAGACCGGTGAAAAGCAAGCTTGTAGCTTCTATAAAAGGGGCTTGCTGTGGAAATACTATGAATTGGTGGAAGAAGGGGCTTTTGCAGCCGCTTTGTTGGTTTATTCCATAGTTTTTCTGAAGCATCTTTTGAGACGTTATTGAAGCCTTTCGTGTTCTACTTTTGCATTTTGTCTTTGATCGTTACTTTGAAGTTTGCTTAACTTTTAATAGGGAAAATGATAGTCTCTTGTTATTCTAACTTACAGAACATAAACCACTGTGCACATCCATGAAAGGTCTGTCTCATTCTTTTCAGTTGGTCAGTTAAGTGGTAGAGGTGTCAAACCCATCATAAGAGAGTAGGCCCTATTAATTCTATCATCTCCTCTTCAGGAAAAGACCCTCCGCAGTTTACACGGTGGGAGGGAATTTCACAGTCTCAGAGTCTTCATCTTACGGTTGAGAATTGTGATCAGCAAGTGGACCCTTCATACATATTTCTATATATAGGAATATATATATGTAATACATATAACATATATATGGACAGTGACTGCAGTCACGAAATTAAAACATGCCTGCTCCTATGACAAGCCTAGATAGTGTATTTAAAAGCAGACATCACTTTGCCAACAAAGGTCCATAGTCAAAGCTATGATTTTTCCTGTCGTCATGTACAGATGTGAGAGTTGGACCATAAAGAAGGCTGAGCTCTGAAGAATTGATGCTTTTGAACTGTGGTGTCGGAGAAGACTCTTGGGAGGCCCTTGAACTGCAAAGAGATCAAACCAGTCAATCCTAAAGGAAATCAACTCTGAATATTCATTGGAAGGACTGATGCTGAACCTGAAGCTCCAATACTTCGGCCACATGATGTGAAGAGCTGGCTCGTTGGAAGAGACCCTGATGCTGGGAAAGATTGAGGGCTGGAGGAGAAGGAGGTGACAGAGGATTAGATAATTGGATGGCATCATTGACTCAGTGAACATGAGTTTGAGCAAACTCCGAGAGATAGTGAAGGATAGGGAAGCCTGTTGTGCTGCGGTCTAGGGGGTGGCAAAGAGTCAGACATGACTGAGCAACTGAAAAACAGTGATAATATATAAGAGGACATAGTATGCATATATATATATATATATATATATATATATACTTGATGAAAGTGAAAGAGGAGAGTGAGAAAGTTGGCTTAAAGCTCAACATTCAGAAAACAAAGATCATGGCATCCGGTCCCATCACTTCATGGGAAATAGATGGGGAAACAGTGGAAACAGTGGCAGACTCTATTTTTGGGGGGCTCCAAAATCACTGCAGATGGTGACTGCAGCCATGAAATTAGAAAACACTTACTCCTTGGAAGAAAAGTTATGACCAACCTAGATAGCATATTCAAAAGCAGAGACATTACTTTGCCAACTAAGGTCTGTCTAGTCAAGGCTATGGTTTTTCCTGTGGTCACATATGGATGTGAGAGTTGGACTGTGAAGAAGGCTGAGCGCAGAAGAATTGATGCTTTTGAACTGTGGTGTTGGAGAAGACTCTTGAGAGCCCCTTGGACTGCAGGGAGATCCAACCAGTCCATTCTGAAGGAGATCAACCCTGGGATTTCTTTGGAAGGAATGATGCTAAAGCTGAAACTCCAGTGCTTTGGCCACCTCATGCGAAGAGTTGACTCATTGGAAAAGACTCTGATGCTGGGAGGGATTGGGGGCAGGAAGAGAAGGGGACAACCGAGGATGAGATGGCTGGATGGCATCACGGACTCGATGGACGTGAATCTGAGTGAACTCCGGGAGATGATGATGGACAGGGAGGCCTGGTGTGCTGGGATTCATGGGATCGCAAAGAGTCGGACACGACTGAGCAACTGAACTGAACTGAACACATATATACACTCATAGATGTGTATGCGTGTGTGTGTTTCCAGTTTACAAATATTGGAATTTCATAGCTCTGCTACTTTTAGGTGAAACCCCCCCCTCCAAATTTACAATGACCGGGTCCTTGGTCCTTGTCTAGAGGTGCCGTTGTTCTGGGCCGCCCCTTTTCCTGAAAAAGAAGGCAGCATCTTCCCTCATGTGGCCTTTGTGCCCTGTGAAGCTGTGAGAGTCTCAGCATTACGCCACAGATGATGGCCTGCTCCCTTCTGTTCATCTGAAGTGACTACCCAGGGTTCTGAAGTTCTTAGTAGAAATTAGTCTTCAAAATCCCTTGACTCTTGAATAATGTGAGAGTGGGAAAGTAATGAAAAAATTCCAGGTTTAATTTGCGTTTGGCCTTTGCGATGCTGTATATGATTTCCATCTGTCGTATGCGGAAGAAACCATGATGCCATGTGTATTCGATAACTGGGTTATTTCAGATCATCTGGAATGTGGAAAGGGAGAGGGAAATAGTCTACAACAGATAACAGAGGCTTTTTTCTTCCCTTACATTTCCCATGTCCTTGCCATCGATGTCACCCACTAACTAGCTCTGAGCTTAACTGGTTTCAGTTATTTGTGCCTGGACAGTGGTTTTCCTGGGACACTGATTAGCATGTAGTCAACATGAAATGCAGATTCAGTCATCCGACAGCCAAATGCTACAAACAACTGCTCAGCTGGACCCCCTGCCTCCTCCCTCGACTGCGCATCAGAAGCAGAAAGCATCCACTCTCACCATCCTTGCCTCTTTATCCTTCTCCCATTTTCATTTCTAGGAAATAAACAGAAAAAGGAGGATGGTGAAAAGGCTGAAAAATACAGGAGAATGACGAACCAATAGAGTTCAGGCTGCGCTACTGAGCTGGCTCTGCAAATATGATTTTAATAAATATTTTGAGAATGTACGTTTTGATTATTGGACTAAAAAAATCCTTTGCAGCTATTTAGAATTGAAACATGATTTTGAATGCATGCATGCTAAGCCGCTTCAGTAGTGTCTGACTCTGTGACTCCATGGACTGTAGCCCAGGCTCCTCTGGAATTTTCCAGGCAAGAATACTGGAGTGGGTTTCCATGCCCTCCTCCAGGGGATCTTCCCAACCCAGGGATTGAACCCCAGGCTCTGCACAGGCAGGCAGGTTCTTTACCACTAGCGCCACTGGGAAGCCTGATTTTAAATGTTCCTGTACAAAAACTATGCGTTTTATGTGATTTGTCAGAGTTTACTAATAAGTGTGAAATCACCTCCTATGAGCATTGTTGTAATAGAATTGATCTTGATGATTGTAAAATATAGTCCTCTGGTTGTTATAAATTAAATAATTCAGGGAAAAATGTTTAGTTGACACTTAACTTTTCAACATAGTCATGCTACCTTTTAACTCTTTTGCTTTGCTGATCTAATTGCTTTGAAAAATGTATTATGCTTGTGGTATAGTGCATAGCTCATATATAAAAAGCATAGAAAATATGTTTTGGCTACATTATGAATCATGTATTCCAAGTTACAGTGGACATTTTTGCTTTGGAGTTTCACATACATGCCATTTGCAGTTGCTTACATATGTTATAATCCCTTGCATTTAAATAGCTCATTATGTAAATACATATTTAGGAAATTCTTGGATATTTATTTTCATGGAAACTTTCATTCAGTCACTGAACAAAAATGATGCCTTAAAAATGATGCCTTAGTGTTGTTCAGTTCAGTTCAGTCGCTCAGTCATGTCCGACTCTTTGCGACCCCATGAATCTCAGCACGCCAGACCTCCCTGTCCATCACTATCTCTCAGAATTCACTCAGACTCACATCCATCGAGTCTGTGATGCCATCCAGCCATCTCATCCTCGGTCGTCCCCTTCTCTTCCTGCCCCCAATCCCTCCCAGCATCAGAGTCTTTTCCAATGAGTCAACTCTTCACATCAGGTGGCCAAAGTACTGGAGTTTCAGCTTTAGCATCATTCCTTCCAAAGAAATCCCAGGGTTGATCTCCTTCAGAATGGACTGGTTGGACCTCCTTGCAGTCCAAGGGACTCTCAAGAGTCTTCTCCAACATCACAGTTCAAAAGCATCAATTCTTCTGCGCTCAGCCTTCTTCACAGTCCAACTCTCACATCCATACATGACCACAGGGAAAACCATAGCCTTGACTAGACAGACCTTAGTCGGCAAAGTAATGTGTCTGCTTTTGAATATACTATCTAGGTTGGTCATAACTTTTCTTCCAAGGAGTAAGTGTCTTCTAATTTCATGGCTGCAGTCACCATCTGCAGTGATTTTGGAGCCCCCCAAAATAAAGTCTGACACTGTTTCTCCATCTGCTTCCCATGAAGTGATGGGACCGGATGCCATGATCTTTGTTTTCTGAATGCTGAGCTCTGAATGTTGAGCTTTAAGCCAACTTTTTCACTCTCCTCTTTCACTTTCATCAAGAGGCTTTTTAGCTCCCCTTTACTTGCTGTCATAAGGGTGGTGTCATCTGCATATCTGAGGTTATTGATATTTCTCTGTAGTGTTGACTGCTGTATTAAATATCTAGTAAAAAATTAAACTCTAAATCAATCACATTTAACTTTTGAAATTAAGAAACAATGTAGTTGCTGTTGCTGCTCAGTTGCTCAGTTGTGTCTGCCTCTTTGCCACCCTGTGGACCACAGCACGCCAGGCTTCACTGTCCTTCACCGTCTCCCGGAGCTTGCTCAAACTCATGTCCATCACATCAGTGATGCCATCCGACCATCTCATCCTCTGCCCTTCTCCTCCTGCCCTGAGTCTTTCTCAGCATCAGGTCTTTTCTAATGAGTTGGCTCTTCACATCAGGTGGCCAGAGTATTGGATCAGCAGATCCTACTGGATCAGAAGAACTATGGTGCTGGGTCCCCAGGTGATCACGCTTGGCTTTGCTCATCTTTCATCAGGTGGTAGAAACCTCAGCTGAAGAAGAGCTAATTATGCTTATGGGCTTCAGATAAGCATGGCTGTGCTTCCACTGACTTTAGTTCTGAGTCTGTGTGCGGCCTGGCCCACTTGAAAGCCCAGAACCCACCAACAACCCTGGTAAGCTGGGGCCAGTAGCTTGCTTTGCAGATCACTGCTAATCCTGTATTGAGGCAAGTGGTGTCAATCACACATTCTTGAGAACTGCCCACTTTTGTGCTGGACTTGTTTATGTTACCAGACCTGCTGCAGGGTGGCACCAGATTTGGGAAGTCCAGCTGCTGACTCAGAATCAGAGGGGGACTGGACAAGGAGCGGGTCAAGTGGACGTTAGCAATGGATGGGGAGATGAACAGCTTCCGTGCCCAGGGCTTGACTTGGGTCCAGGAAGCTGGAGCTCTTGTTCTGTAAGCATCACAGCTCAGCCTCTGAGAGCCTCGATTCTCTTATCAACAGAACAAGGGGAGGAGGAAAAACTCTCCTGAGTTCTTTGACATTCCGACATTCTCTGATTTTAAGTCTTCTGGATAAACTGTGATTGTCCAAAGTAAATAATAACCACAGGGAGGGGTGAAAATGGAAATAGTCTATTTAAGACCACTCTAGAAAAGATGTATTGAAAAGAAAGACATGGAGGGAGTATGAGGGACATTATAAATGTACTGGCGTTCAGAGAAGAGGGGCCTTTTGCTCTGGGGACTCAGAGATATTAATTGTTTATCAGAAAGCTAAATGACTCAAGTGAGATGATCTGTGTAAAAAGCTCACATAGCGAATGCTCAAAAATGGTACCTGGGGTTATCACCTCTTATTTTGCAGAAGAAGAGGGAAGTGTTCCACTTTAAAAATGCACACACACACACACACACACACACTCCTCACTCCCCATGCCCCAGTCTGGCTTTGCAGTACGTGTATGTGTTAATAATTGATAGCTTCTACAGGAAACCTTCATGCCTTATTAAACAGGTGTATTTGATAGTATATTTAATACAAATATTTAACTTTGCTTTAACTCTCCTGTGATCTTGATTAGTATATTCCAGTTGCCCTAAAATTCAACCAGAGTAGAGACCAGCACATTTGAGTCAGCCCAACAACCTCCAGTACCTCCTCTGTGTGCCCATGTTGTGTGGCAGAGAAGAGAGTGCTGAGATCCAGCATGTGAGTTGCTGTGACTTGGTGCCTGGAAGTATGCAGACAAGGAGAATGATTAGTAGAACCGGATAAGAGAATCAGAAGAATTTTTATCCCCAAAGAATAGAAAATAAAATGTAATTTTTGGCTGAGGTTTCCATTATGTTGGAAAACCAGCCACTTTCCAGCCCCAATTCAGTGACTTGTCACTGGTGGAAGGGTGGGGTTGCCTGTGTGTGGAGGTGTAGCCTGGGCAATGAGACCCGAGGAAAGGACTAACTTGCTTCTCCCCAGTCTTCACACATCTTCAGTCAACTCAGGACTAAGTCTTCTTCAAATGCAAAGGTTATGTTGGAGAATAATGGAACTGCTTTAATTGCTCAAAAATCAGAAATCTTCCCCAGATTACTGCTTCTTGTCTTTCTTTCCTCTGGGTCCCTCTGGGTCTCTCTGGCTTTACCATCAAACTTAGGGACGTGGTCCTCAGCCCTCGCCTCCCATTTCCCCTCACCTCCTGGGCCTCTGGCTTTCACATGCATCTTCCTGGGTCTCCCCACACCTTCAGGACTTCCCATTGGCCACATCACGTCTTGTCTCTGCACCTCCCCACGTTCCTCTGTCACACTTGACAGCTGCAACCACTTCGTTCTTAGATTTTTCTGGATCCTTAAGGTCTTGACCTCAGACAGTCACCCTCTTCTCTGCCTGCATTGTGCCCTGTGCATCTCTGATCTGCAGGGACTTGTCGTCCTGAGTTTCTTGTTTCCTTATCCATTCTTTAATCTCTTTGTGATCTCAGCCAATTCCTAGACCTCCGACTCTCCCAGCTCTCTAACTAGCTTTGCTCTTTCTACTTTAAACTATGCAAACTCCAAATCTATATTTTAAGCTTCCTAAGAGGTATGAGATGTGCTACTATCATATCAAACACTAAGGTGACAATGGAAATAAAACTTTGAGAAAAAGTTTGACGGACCTTCCAGCAAAAGAGTACTTAGAACTTGAAGAGTAGCTCCATGTGGCCGATGGGGAGAAGGACTTGTCAGAGACAGCTTGCTGTTTGCTTTGAGAGGTGGGCACAGACCTCGGAGCCTTGCCTTTGGACTCCTCTTCTCTTTTTCCAGGAATGGTATCTCCCTTGATAAGGTTCACTCCTTGAGCTCAGCCTCTGTAAAGAGAACTCACAGTTTCCGCTCAACACGTCATTTACATGAGTCTCAGTTCTATAGAACAGCTGGACGTCTGGGCTCTGTTCTCCTGCCATTTTGCATCCAGCATATCACAAATGAAACTCATTCTGTTCCTCCCCCAAATTTTATTTCTTTTCAATACTTAGGGGAGTGACCTCCTAATACTGATAACTTCCCAGGTTTGAAGCCTGAAATTCATCTCGTTTTACTCTGTCGTGTAATCTGTCGTGTATGTGACATTATGGCTGGGTTTTGTTCAGGTTTTCCCTCTGTGAGACTCCTCTTCACCATTTTCTGTGTCACCCTCTGGGTTGATGCCCTTGGGTGGATTAGATGATCATACAGACTGTTCTCTCTCTCTTGCTCATTTCCACGGGAGAAGCAGGCACCGCTGCTCTCCTCACCCTGGGTTTACCACATGACTTAATTAGACAAAGGATATTGACAGGTCTGACTCCACTCTGTGCTTACACAGTTGTGCGTCTGTGCGTGTCAGTGTGCACCCAGAAGAAGACACGTGTTAGTCCCCTGGTCCTAGGAGAGTGATGGAAGCCGGGGGAAGCCCAGATCATGGACCCCCAGCCAGCCTGCAGATATGTGACCTAAATAAAGGCTTCTTGCTGCTGTTAATTTCTGTGGTGTTTTTTATGCAGCGTTATTGCTGCCATAGCTAGCTGGTCTTCCCTCTGTGTCCAGTCCAATTGCCCCTGCTTGTAATTCTGCCTTCTCTCTGTCTCAACGCCACCCTCTCCCGCACGCTTTGTGGACTGCTATTCTCAAAGCACAATTGTAGTCAGAACTTCCAGGAGCAGTTCAGCTAGTCAGCGGCTCCCTACGACTTCTTGTATGGTCCACTTCCACAGATGGTCAGCGAGACCCCTGCTCAATATAGCTTATCCTCCACTTGAGGGGCCAGCTAACTCTCTTCTTCTGTGCTTAGATTACAGTCTAACTAAAGTACCGGCACACCGCAATGCACTCGGAGTTTCTGCTTGCCATGACTTTGCTCATACCCATTTCATCCGCTTGGTTCATCTGCCTCATGGTTTTTTTTTTTTTTTTTTGCCAAATTTCAAATCCTAAATACCTTCCAAGATACATCCTTGATGCCATCTCTTCATAAATCCTTTGCCATTCTTTCAGCATCATGTAGCATTATGATATTTCCCCCCTTTCAGCACCGTCCGATTTTCTGTGAATTCATGACACTTTCTTGTCTTCTTCCTGTTTTCCCATCAGTCTCACTCTGTTCTCCCCAAACACTCTTGAATACTTGAATTTATGTTTATTTTCTCTCTGCGTTTTCTGTAGTTTGAAAGTCAGTACATTACAAAGTAACGTCACAACTTTTATCTGAATTGAGTTGAAAAAAATATATATTTCCCCTAGTGACCCCAAACATCACTTGCAGTCACAGAATAGAATTACGAATTGTTTTGTTTGGTATCATAGGTTGTATTATGGAGAAGAAAATGGCAATCCACTCCAGTATTATTGCCTGGAGAATTCCATGAACAGAGGAACCTGGTGGGCTGCAGTCCATGGGGTTGCAAAGAGCTGGACACAGCTAAGTGACTAACACCGTATGCCTTTAAGTGAGTAATTCTTGGCCAAGAGCACTTTGCTTCAGGAGGAAGCTTAGCACAGTCACAGGTCTGCATCTCAGGAATGCTAGGGGTTGGACAGAGAAAAAGTGGGGACTTGGTGGTGTAGAATGATAAGCTTTTGTCTACTCTGCCATGACCCTGCAGACCACCGCTCACTCCAGGGATGGGAGCAATAGCTTCTACGAAATTAGAAATTATCTCCAGGTCAAAGTAGGTTCCTGGCAAAACTGTGTCATTCATTTGATTAATCCAGTTTTTACTTATTACCATTTTTCTACTTTTGGTCTAGGAGTCAAAATGTATCATAATTTTAATCCAAGTACTTTGAGATCCCAGGAATCCAATGGAAATGTGAAACTCATGATGCATTTTGGCGTTGGACTGTGTCGTGCCTTACCATGTCCCTTAGCACGTCTAGAGGAGAAAGTCTCACCCAGAATTAGGAGTCACAGGAATAAAAATAGGTGTCCCACTAAAGGCAGTGGTTAGAATAGCCGAGAATCAACGACTTGTCCTTAGAAAATCTAAACCGCTCCTCCCATCTTCCATGAACTGGGAAATATCTGTGGCAAGACTTGTTGAAGATATTTAGGCTGTTAATGACATCTGGAACACTTTTGTGGGTTAGTCGGTCAGTATCTTTTGTTCATACCAAAGACCAGCAGAACATATGGTGGGAGCATATTACTTGCTTATCCAGGGATCGAACCAGGGTCTCCTGCACTGCAAGCAGTTTCTTTACCAACTGAGCCACTAAGGAAGCCCTTACTTAGCTGCAGGAAGACTTAAAAACTGACCATATTTTAGGAAATTCCCTTAAACTCAGAAAATTGGAGTAAATGAAGGGGAATTGAGGTCAGGCTGGCACCAGAGAAGCTGAAATTCTTGACTCAAGTGTCCATGGCCACAGGCCTCTGCCCTTACTCACCACAGCTGACCAAGTACTGTCTTGATTCAGGATCCAATTTCATTCCTCACCAGAGATTCATTTCATGCAGTGCCTGAGTCAGAGGCATACATTCTGAAATCCAAAGAGAACTAACCAAATCACTGTGGCTTATTCTTATATGCTCTAGAAAAAGTCAGGCTTATAAATGACTAGTTTTATAACTGTTCACTGATTATTCTGCCCACTATGTCAGATTTGGCTATTGTGCAAAAAATAAAAATGCCTGTTTCTATTTTTTAGACTCACCAGCCATGCTCAATAGCAGAAAGCTGTCAAGTGGTTGGATATGTGTGTTTCTATATAGAAATGCTTGGCTCATTAAGTTGTGTCTTTCTGTAATACATTGTGACTTTAAGCAATCTTCCCTAATGTATATGTCATTTAATCATGTCCCACTCTTTGTGACCCTATGAACTATAGACCACCAGGCTCCTCTGTCCATGAGATTCTCCAGGCAAGAATGCTTGGGAGCAGTCACTCCTTTCTCCAGGGGATCTTCCCGACCCAGGGATCAAGCCTGGATTTCTTGCTCTGAGCAACCAGAGAGGCCCCAATATATATATGTAAATATATACATATAATGTACACGTATATGCCTACACATATGTGAGCACTTACACACACTCGGGAGTACATCAGTACATCACTTTATATTTTTATCACGGTTATTTGTAAACAGGAAGTGAAGTTAGAATCCTTGAAATTATAATGGCAAGCACACAAAGACACAGTTGCTGGCACAGAATTCAATTAACAGATAGCAATCATCCTTGGGTGACTGTGTGAGGTAGAAATATACAGGCATGCTAATAAGCAGTATCTTAAAGCCACCACATTTATCAGCTAGCAGCCAGACATGGGCGCAAGTGTGAGCAGACAGCACTGCTCTAGGATATTTAATAAAAACCAGCTCTCTCCATTTAAGGATTTGTGTTTAATCATTCAGCAACATCCCGGCTGGGATGCTTTGCAAATGGAACTGCTTTGGTCTGAAAATGCAAGGAGTTGAGAGGGATGGGGGGCGGGAATAACAGTTTAAAAATCATCAGTCGGTGTTTATATTTTTAATGCTTTTCCTTGTCATTTTCTGACCTTTGAGCTACTGTATGTGCATCTGCTGGGGGCATCATTGCTTTATCTAGGGAAACCTACAGAAGGCATTCATAATGCAGAATAACCAGCTGAGTGACTCAGTAAAAACATCTTCCCTAGAAGCCGCTTAGTATGGCTTATAGCTATATTGTTCTTGAATTTCAGTTAGAGATGAGCAGGTTGGCTGCTCAGAAACTGGAGGCTGTTATGTTTTATTTTTTCATATATGTGGATATCTTTCTATAGTAGGTCAAAGGAATTTTTTAAGTGTCTTTCAAGATGTTTTGTTGTGAGTACAAGCAAAGAGCAAAGAAAGGTTACCATACTCTATGATGGGGAATGGTCTCACTTTCCAGGAAAGTGTGGATTTATCGAAAGAAGGTTCAAAACAGAAAGGAAAACTGTCTTATATTGAAGGAAATCAGAAGCCATGTTTATGACTGCCAGAATTACAGTCCTCATCACACAGAAATGGTTCAGGAACGGCAAATCTGTTGGCATCTGGGTCATGCGTTTTGCCTGGAGTTATTATGTCGTGTTTGCTGCAGGCTAGTGCCTGGGGGAGCCTGAGTGCTCAGCAGACGGCTTTGCTGGGAGAACATCTTCTGTTTGGTTCCTTGAATCAATCAAACCTTCTGGAAAGCTCTGCGTTCTTCAAAGCAGAGAGGTAAGAGAAGAGAGGGAAGATGAGAGTACAAGGACTAGCTTTGCTGCAGAATAGCTTAAGGAAGCGGAAACATATTCTACTTGAACTGTATTTTTCAAGCACTTGGATCTTTTTTTGCTATTTCTCCATTAAGGCTCAAGATTTTATTTTTTCAAAGTAAAAACAGTGAAAACAAAAAGCAAGCAGAAGTTGTGGTGGAGTCCAGACATTTAATACTTTTTAGGCTTCTGGAATTTTGAGCACGCAGACTTGCTAGAGATAGGAAAATGGCACTGTTAGTCTACGACTGAACAATTGTTTGAGATTTCAGTGCTAAGTTGATCAAAAGCCAAATTCTGGGAGTCAAGACTACGCGTTTGTCCTGCGGTGTCTGGTGGCCATGCTTTACTGTATGGCCTGAAATGTTGTCCTGGGATATTTCTCTGTCTAGAAAGTCAACTTAGAAACATGGTCAGCAAGGAAATGGGTCCACTCCACAGGGAGACCAGCCATGCAGGGCTGACAGCTTATCCTGTCTTCTGTCGAGTAAGTGTGATTGTATGAACCCAGATTCACTTCACTGATGTCTAGAAGATCCACTGCATCCAAATTTGGAGGAAATGGGTATGTTTGATTCTACATTTTTACAGAGATTTTACAGAACCCATTAGATTTCCCGTCTGTAGTCTTCTAGAAAGTCAACTTAGAAACATGGTCAGCAAGGAAATGGATCCACTCCACAGGGAGACCAGCCATGCAGGGCTGACAGCTTATCCTGTCTTCTGTCGAGTAAGTGTGATTGTATGAACCCAGATTCACTTCACTGATGTCTAGAAGATCCACTGCATCCAAATTTGGAGGAAATGGGTATGTTTGATTCTACATTTTTACAGAGATTTTACAGAACCCATTAGATTTCCCGTCTGTAGTCTCACAGCCGGAACACTGTCAGTAGGGTGTGAGTTTGGCTGTTGTTTGCTGTTCAGCAGCAAAGTTGCACCATACTCTGTGACCCCATGGACTGCGGCACACCAGGTCTCCCTGTCCTCCGCCATCTCCTGGAGTGTGCTCACGTTCATGTCCACTGAGTCGGTGTTGCTATCTAACAGTCTCATCCTCTGCTGTCCTCTTTTCCTCCTGTCTTCAATCTTTCCAGCATCAGGGTCTTTGCCAATGAGTTTTTGCATTAGGTGGCCAAAGTACTAGAGCTTCAGCCTCAGCATCCTTCCTTCCAATAAATATTCACTGTAAATACTGTAACCATTGAACTGGTGAATTTGAGTGTTTGTATGTGAGGTGAGTATTGAGAAATTTTATAGAAAATGGATGAGTCCCCACAGATTCTTTGCCATTTAGTCAATGTTTGTAAATTTTAATTATGTCAATAATTACCTATTTCCTACAAGTCTTGTTGCAATGGAGCATTTACAAAATTTCTATGAACCTTGAAAAAAATAACAACTGATGTGGTCTTCTAAGTGCATACAGATGACGCATTAGGTTACAGAACGTTCATAATATAGAAAAAATAAGTGAAATCTTATTCTTATGAAAGAATTAGGCTCAGCTTAAGGAAAACCATGTCTTCACGTTTAATGTTGCAGGTGGTTGTGCAATATTAAAATCAATACCGAAGACTTCTCTTGGCTGTGTTAGGGAATTTTAAGCATGACTTTCCTGGCTCATGTGTGCCTGATATGAGGTGCTCATACGCAGCTCTGAATGGATAAATTCTGTGAGAATGAATAAGCTTACTCCCCCCCCACATACACACAAGAAATACTGTAACTGATTAGACCAGTAATCCATACACCCTGCTTATGTGCCTAGAAGGTGGTTTCAACATTTTTAAAATATAAAATACATGGTTTTCTGAGATGGCATACATCTCAAATTTTTGAGGATTAATTATAATTCTGTTTGAAAATGTTTGGATGGTGACAGTGATAGGATTTGTGGGGCACACAGACAGACAAATGGAGCCATGGCCATGAACTCAAAGAGCTGCAGTCGTGGGATGAGCGTTCACGACACAACATTTCAAGACAAAACTTAATTAAGCGATAGCCTTTGGTACTGAACGTTCCATCCTGTGGAAACTCAGAACAAAGAAGCTTGAATAAGAGAGGGACACATCTGGGCCAAGTGGGCCGCACTGGGGGCAGGTCTTCATCAAACTCACTCCACACTCAGACATTCAAATTATGGATTTATGCAAATTTTTCCTGATCCTTTAAAAAGGCATTTCAATATTTCCAATTCTTGGGCTGTGTGCTCAGTCACTTCAGCCGTGTCTGACTCCTTGCAACCGTACGGACTGTAGCCTGCCAGGCTCCTCTGCCCATGGGATTCTCCAAGCAAGAATACTGCACTGGGCTGCCATGCCCTCCTTCAGGGGATCCTCCCGACCCAGGGACTGAAACTAAGTCTCATGTCTCCTGCACTGGCAGTGGGTTACCATTAGCACCACCTGGGAAGCCCAGTTCCTAGACTATTAGTGTTCAATTTGACCTAATTTGCCCCTTTAATTTTCAAGGCTGCTGCTGCTGCTAAGTTGTTCAGTCGTGTCCAACTATGTGCGACCCCATGGACAGCAGCCCACCAGGCTCCTCTGTCCAAGGGGTTCTCTAGGCAAGAACACTGCAGTGGATTGCCATTTCCTTCTCCAGAATTTTTCAGAGTGTCCCCTAATTCTATTATGGTAGAACAGAGATGGGTGGATTAATGAATCACATACTCTGTCCATATATTTCAAGATCTTCTAGATTTCAATAATCTTTTTATATTCTTAAAAGGTCTGCTGCTGCTGCTGCTAAATCACTTCAGTCATGTCTGACTCTGTGTGACCCCATAGACGGCAGCCCACCCGGCTCCCCTGTCCCTGGGATTCTCCAGGCAAGAACACTGGGGTGGGTTGCCATTTCCTTCTCCAATGCATGAAAGTGAATGAAAGGGAAGTTGCTCAATCGTGTCCAACTCTTCATGACCCCATGGACTGCAGCCCACCAGGCTTATCCATCCATGGGACTTTCCAGGCAAGAGTACTGGAGTGGATTACCATTGCCTTCTCTACTTAAAAGGTCTAGGTGAAGGAAAAGGCACTGCACAGCCAACCCATTGAGAGAGTTTCTAAATGGGATTTTGTGCAACAAGACTTTCAACTTGGCTTCATCTGTGGCACTCTATTGCTTGAGCTCCAGAATCAGGATAGGGAGGAAGGAAAGAAGCTCTGAAGTCAAGTGTAGCATTGGGAGCCTTAGGAAGCAACTGGGGTGATTGGGCATCGAGAAGGAAGAGGGGATGACATGGGCATCAGTGGGAAAGTAGTATCACTAGTGTTGGAATTTCTCGAGGAAATGGGTATAATTGTAGAGAGGCAAGTGAAAAATTTTTGGTGTCTTCCTAGTGCAAGACAATGGGAGTCTGCAGTAACGACAATGGGCCATGGGAAGGGAACGCAGAGTTAAAGGCGAGAAAAAGGAAAGCAAACTTTAAAGGGCTTGGTAATTGCCGTGGGGGGTGAGACAGCAGAGGAGTCCAGATAAAGCATGCTTAGAGAATAGAAGAGAGTGAAGCAAGTGAGCTAACTGAAGATGTGCCGAGGCCAAGGTCAGTGCTGAAGTCCAAAGACAGTCATTTCAGTAAAGCGCTGAGGAGGAAGCAAGCAGGCGGTAAGAAAGCGGGGGCAGGAGTGTTCAAACACTTTTCAAAGAAGTTTGGCCTTGAAGGAAAAAAGAAAAGGGGAGTAGCAGGATCCAAATAAATTTGTTCCCCCCTCCCCCAATGTAATTAAGCTTATTTGCAGGCAGTAGGAACAGGGACACCGATAGAGAAAAGAGGGAAGATGCAAGAGCATCTGTGATTACCAGAGCGAGGTCCCGGAGATAAGAGCTGGGTTGAGAGTTGGGCCATGGCCAGGAGGACAAGCCCCGCTCCTCTCAGCAGCCTCTGCTCCACTGATAACGTGAGAGGCTCATCATGTAGTCGGTCCTGAGTCCAGCTTCCTGCTCTATACAGGGTAAAAACGCCTAAGCAGCAAAGCCTAATAAAATTAATTCCAAAAGGGTATGAAATATGCTTAGCAGACTCTGAATAGCTGGTACATGGAAAGTGACGGGAAGGAGGACAAAGCTATAAAGGAGAGTGGTTAAAACGTAATGTGTCCTCGACATGGACTGATTCTTGTGGAATCAGAGACAGGGCATATATTATCTGGCATCAGTCTCACCTTCCTTTTCTACTCACTATTATCCCAGCATCTTAACATTCTGGATTCTGGATCTCCTTCTAAAGGGCTTATGCAGTCAGGACCTAGCTCTTGAGTGTGGCCACAGCTGAGGGCAGGGGTCAAGATGTACCTGGGTGTGTGGTATCCTCAAATGGAAGAAGAGCTTGGTACCAAAAGTGTGCTCTGAGCAAAGTTTCAAATGCAAATGGAGAGAAGAGAAGAGGGAGACAAAGGGACTGCAATCAACATCTCTCCAAGGAGATCTGGATGGGTGGGTAAGTAGAGCCAGTCTTCCCTAGGCTACAGGCCAGGAGGGAGCTGATCCAGGTGCTGAACCAGTCTGAACAGAGATGTTAGTGTGGGTGTCAGCCTCCTTCTGACTATCAAATAATTTACAGTTAATCAAGTGGCCAAAGATGTTGCAAGAAGCCAAGTCCAAAACAAATCAAAAACTTGATGATGAATAACTAAGAGGGTAGCAGCTCAGTGATGCAAGGTGTATGCAAACTCAGCCATTGCTTAGAGCTGTTTAATCACTCAGTTTTGTCTATAACTTTTGCAGCACTATGGACTGTAGCCTGCCAGGCTCTTCTATCCATGAGATTTGCCAGGCAAGAATACTGGAGTGGGCTGCCATATCTTTCTGCAGGAGGTCTTCCTGACCCGGGGATGGAATCCACATCTCCTGCATTGCAGGTGGACTGTTTACCACTGAGCCGCCTGGGGTTGGAAGGTAGCAGCCTGAGAGACCAGCGCGTGTGCTCCTGGCTTTGGGCTTGCCCAGTGGTTTCCTTCACTGGGCGCTCCTAGTCACCCTTTCCTATCCTGCTCAGGTGCTATTTCTTAGTCCTGATTTCTCCAGAACTTTACTTGTCCCTCTCCAAAGCCCTTATAGCTCTTCAGTCATATCTCTGAAAACATCTGCCACGGGATGTCCATGAGAGCTTGTCTGTTGCCAACCCTGTGTGCTCCCAGGGAAGACACAGGTTGTCACTGATCAGTGTGTTCAGTTTCCACCACACATAGCGAATCTGCAACACGTCTATCAGCACGGTGAAGCTGCTTTAGTCCTTGCTTTACTGCCACATTATGCACTTGCATCCTAGAGCTGAATTCTAGAATTTTCCATAGCCAACACATGGTAAGGTCAGATGTATATATACAGGGATAATGCATTATTTACCCTAAAACCAGACATTCTTCATTTATATAAGAAGTCCTTCAATTGGACCATCAGAGATTATTAGCTAAATTATCCAAAGTCTTCTCTCCAGGCAAGAATACCGGAGTGGGTAGCCATTCCCTTCTCCAAGGGATCTTCCTAACTCAGGGATCAAACCCAAGTTTCCTGCATTGGCGAGCAGATTCCTCAGCACTGAGCCACAAAGGAAGCCCCGTTCATCACCTCTGATCAATTACCTCGAGCTGAAGCTGCCTGCCTTCTCATCAAAATTATAGTATGTGCGAAGCCTGCCTAGCAGGGACTGCAGACCCACCAGTGACTTTTCTTCCCAGACGTTCATTCTCAACAGCCAGCATTTCATTATTTGTTTATACTCTGGGTTGTTCCAACCGGATTGAAGTCATTGTCATGGAACACGGATTGCAGCAATAATGTGGGAGACGATCCCTTGCACCCAGCTTTCCATAAACACAAGGAGCCCATGACAAACCTCTCTGTAATCGTGTCTTTTCATCTCTTTCCATCTTCTAGATCACTCATTGTTTTTCTTCTTCTTCTTGACTTTCTTAGATTTTTCCCGGCTGTTTATCCTTAGCTCCCAACTTTCCAAATAACAGCTACTCTCACATTTGCTCGGTCCAAGGTGCTCTGTTAAGTGTTCAACATGCATGATCTTCAGTTCAGTTCAGTTCAGTCGTGTCCGATTATTTGCGACCTCATGAATCGAGCACGCCAGGCCACCCTGTCCATCACCAACTCCCGGAGTTCACTCAAACTCACATCCATCGAGTCGGTGATGCTATCCAGCCATCTCATCCTCTGCCGTCCCCTTCTCCTCCTGCCCCCTATCCCTCCCAGCATCAGAGTCTTTTCCAATGAGTCAACTCTTTGCATGAAGTGGCCAAAGTACTGGAGTTTCAGCTTTAGCATCATTCCTTCCAAAGAACACCCAGGGCTGATCTCCTTCAGAATGGACTTCCTTCTTTAAACCTTAAAATGACCCTGTGATATGAATAGTGGTTTCTGTTGTGTGCACTTTAAAGGTGAGAAACTGAAAATCAGAGAAATGGATGCTCCTTCCTGAGGTCACACAGAATAAGAGAAGAACACCTCTTCCTGTTGACCTTTTGTCACATGGCACATCGTAATGTGGAGAGTTAGTACCCACAGAGAGGGTACATTTCAAAGAGGATGGCAAGAACACTTTATGGGAGTCAGAACAACTGAAAACCTGCTGGACTGGATAAATCACAAGCTGGAATCAAGATTGCTGGGAGAAATATCAGCAATCTCAGATGATATCATCCCAATACAGAAAGCAAAGAGGAACTAAGGAGCCTCTTGATGAAGGTGGAAGAGGAGAGTGAAAAAGCTGGTTTAAAACTCAACATTCATAAAACTAAGATCATGGTATCCAGTCCCCTCACTTCATGGCAAATAGATGGGAAAAAATGAAAGAAGTGGCAGATTTTATTTTCTTGGGCTTCAAAATTACTCTGGGTGGTAACTGCAGCCACGAAATTAAAAAACTCTTGCTCCTTGGAAAAAAACTATGCCAAATTTAGATAGAGTATTAAAAAGCAGAGACCTTACTCCACCTACAAATGTCCATACAGTCAAAGCTATGATCTTTTCAATAGTCATTCACGAATGTGAGAGCTGGACCATAAGGAAGGCTGAGCTCTGAAGAACTGATGCTTTCAAACTGGTGCTACAGAAGACTCTTGAGAGTCCCTTGGACCCAAGGAGATCAAACCAGTCAATCCTACAGGAAATCAACTCTGACTATTCATTGAAAGGACTTGTGCTAAAGCTGAAGCTTCAGTACTTTGGCTACCGGATGTGAAGAGATGATTCATTGGAAAAGACCCTGGTGCTGGGAAAGACTGAAGGCAAGAGAGGTGGGCAACGGAGGATGAGATGGTTGGATGGCATCGTCAACTCAATGGACACGAGTTTAAGCAAACTCCAGGGAAGAATGAAGGACAGGGAAGCCTGGTGTGCTACAGTCTGGGGAGGTCATGACTGACCAACGTCTCAGTCAGAAGTTTCAGGACTCCATGAGTGAGTGAATTGCAATCCCAGTCAAGTCCGATAGGCAGGCTTCAGGAAAAGCTGCAGACATCTTTGTAGGACATCCCCTGCTTTCAAACAGCCTCCGGGAAGATTTTATGAGAGCTGCACTCCCAAGGCATTCTTAGAAAGACAGTGAGCCATGCTTCCTTGGAAAGACACCATCCTGCGTATCAAGAACTTTGTTTGAAATACACAATTGGAAATTTGGGGGTTTTCATGGCAATTTTCTGGGCCTTAATAATGTTGTTCACAAGTCAAATACTCTGCCACGGTTATTGGATTTAAGTGAAATACCAAAATGCCTACTGCTTTTCAAAGACCGTAATTAGACTGGACTGACAAAAGAAATGGCCTTTTGTTGAGTGTTGCCTTCAGAGAAAAAGGTTTCTGCAATTTGCTTTTATCCTGTAGCAGAGAGGCTAGGGATTCTTCATTATCGAATAAACATAACTGAATGGCATTCGTGTGAGTTACTGGGATAGTGCTTTAAACCGATGGCATGAAGTGGAAACAGTATGTGTTATACAGGAGCAATGACATGATGCCAAGGGGCATTCAGGCTCCCAGGAGCTCTCTGGAGATGCTGGGAGGGAGACTGCTATACTAGCCTCTTTGTGGTTGATTTAAAGAATATAGTGGTGTTCTGATCACTGAGGACTTCTGGGTCCATCTACTGATACTATAAAGTCATTTTTAAAAAATTCTTGATTTTTTTGATGGTGGCAGCTCATGCAGCCTCCCTGTGTTTCTGTTTTGGAAGGGAAGCGAGCTCATATACCACCACTGCAACGATACGACTGTGGTTGAATAATGGCAGTATTTGGGGTCTCGAGGATACGTCATCTGGGAAATGAAACTTGGGTTTTCACTAGATCGAATGCCTATTTGCCTCCCAGGTTAGTCTGCCAAGAACTCCTTCAACTATATGGGGAGGAGCTGTCAAGCTGGGCCTTACATTCCCAGATAAAATCACATTCTGCGCTTCACATCATTTCCACAGCATACAACGGGTGGCTTATCTGATAACGTGGACAGGAAGATTAGAGAAAGGGAGACGGAGAGGGAGCAGGGCGAGCTGGCTTTGCTGGTGGCAGCTTTTCATCCTCGGGGGAAAACGTTCAGCCTCCCTGAGTCCTTTGTCTCAAGGGCATTCCTGCCATCTTCTCCTCGGAGCCTCGCTGCCCTCTGCCAGCTCTCTGCGGCTCCGAGAGTCCCTCCCCAGAACGGCTGCAGCTCCCCAATTCCTGTGTTTGTGACATCACAGAGCTCTGCTCTCCAGAAGCCCTGAATGGTGTCTTTGTAACAGCCTGTGGGACGTTTAAGATGCTAAGAGGACCACATTACTAAAGAATGTCTTTAAAGGCAGGAAAATGAAGTGACCGATAAAAAGGAATCTTCACAAGTCCCTATTGTGTCTTTTAAAAAGGAGGGCTGGTGTATTTAGGCCTAACTCCTCCAGGGCCAGGGGAAGTTGCCAGCCCCCAGGGCCCCCAGCCTCCCCACCCCTTTGCAGGAGAGCCAAGCTGGAATCTAGTCCAAATTAATGACTGTGTTTCTAAGTGGAGGCGAAGCAAGTAAACCGCAGCTGTGAGTCTCAGCTCACCAGGGATTTCTGTTTCAAACTCAGCCAGAGTAGAGTCTCTGAATTATTTGATTTAGGAATGGGATAAAAAGTTGATAATATCTGATTTGTAGATTAGCCCTGAAAGGGGAACTACTAATTTCAAATATCATTCATTTTCCTTTTTATCTGGTTTCTTCAAGCTGTAATGAAATTAACTTGAGGGCCGAGTCCAGCTTGAGGAAACCTCAGAGGAGTTTGCACATCGAACTGGCAAATTAATCTCTGAACAGCCCACAGTTCAGCATTTATTTAGTCAATATCCAGTGAATAATAAAGGTTGAAAGCACATTTTAAAAAATTCATCCATTTATTAATTGACATATTTTCAATCAAGGCTACACCTTGAGATTGGTTTCTCATTTCCAAAATTATGAATTTTCATCCTAATTACCGTTTATTTTTCCCTGACTAGAACCAGAACTATTCAAGTAAATGTATTTACAAGTTAAACTTAACAGATTGATTTGGAAGGAGAATTAGAACAGGGCTCAGGAGGCAAGAAATATGCTCAGTTCAGTGGAGGAATTTATCATGGAGCTCTCCCAAAGAGTTATGCAATTAATATAATACAGATATTATACAACAAACAGAGACATAAGCTTTCAAAATTGTGCATAAAAATGGGATTTCAGAATCTGAAGATCATTACAAAAATTCTGATTTGGGGGTATTTTTACATATTAGATATAATTTCTGTATTTTATGTCATCCCAACTTTTTTTGTGTGAAGCCAATGAGTATAATCAATTTTTCAATTTATTCAATAAATAGTGAGGCTCTGTAGTATAATATTTATTGCATGAAATTAGGAACCTGTCTACTGGACTTGAACCCCAGCTTTATTTCTTATTATTTGTGTGAACTTGACCAAATCACTTAAACTCCCTGAGTCTCAGTTTCTTATCTATATAGTGGGGGTTAATGCAATAAATCATTGATAGGATCATTGTCAGGATTAAATGACTAAATATGTGTAAATTGAGTAGATGGTTCCTGGGATTTAGAAGACTTTGTAAAGGATTTTTATTTATTTATTTATTTATTTAACTTTATAATATTGTAGTGGTTTTGCCATACATCAACATGAATCAGCCATGGGTGTACACGTGTTCCCCATCCTGAACCCCCTCCCTCCTCCCTCCCCATCCCATCCCTCAGGGTCATCCCAGTGCACCAACCCTGAGCACGCTGACTCGTGCGTCGAACCCGGACTGGTGGTCTGTTTCACATATGATAATATACATGTTCTAGTGCTAGTCTTTCAAATCATCCCACCCTCACCCTCTCCCACAGAGTCCAAAAGACTGTTCTATTCATCTGTGTCTCTTTTGTTCTCTCACATACAGAGTTATCATTACCATCTTTCTAAATCCCAAATATATGTGTTAGTATACTATATTGGTGTTTTTCTTTCTGGCTTACTTCACTCTGATAACAGGCTCCAGTTTCATCCACCTCATTAGAACTGATTCAAATGTATTCTTTTTAATGGCTGAGTGATACTCCATTGTGTATATGGACCATAACTTTCTCATCCATTCATCTGCTGATGGGCATCTAGGTTGCTTCCATGTCCTGGCTATTATAAACAGTGCTGCGATGAACATTGGGGTACACGTGTCTCTTTCAATTCTGGTTTCCTCCGTGTGTATGCCCAGCAGTGGGATTGCTGGGTCATAAGGCAGTTCTATTTCAGTTTTTTAAGTAATCTACACACTGTTCTCCATAGTGGCTGGACTAGTTTGCATTCCCACCGACTTTGTAAAGGATTGTTGAGGCTGCTGTAGACCACAATCTATTCTAGGCAGTTGAAATGGTAAGACCAAGTTCCCACTTTCAACGCGCTCACACTACATTTATGGAGGGAGGTGCCTGAACAGTGAAAAATAACACAGAACTACACATTTCACAACAGAATTCTAAATAAAGCACAAAGTGGGGGGAGAGTTAAGAGGGAAGGGAGACGACTTTACAGGGGAGAAGAGAAAGCTAGCCTTGCAGAAACCAGGCTGTTGCTTTCCATTCACATGTGTGGAGAAAAACAGGGGGTAATTTTTTAATTGCATTTGACAAATAAGAAATGATTGACTGAGTGAATGAACAGTTTACTGAAAAAGCGGATACGTGAGATTTCAACCAGACATGGCCTCATACAAACAAAGGGGAGCCGCGGGGCTCATGGCCTGGATTCTGGGAGAATTCATGTGATTATAGTGAAAGAAAACATGTTTACCTATGAGCAATCCTAGAACAGATGTTTAAAGCTAGAAGAGACATTCAACATAATTTCAACAGAAATGAAAGCCTCCAAAGAGTCTAGTTTCAAAAACGTCCTTGTTGGGATCAGCTCAGCAGTTTCTCCACTGCATCTTGTGGTCTCTGTGTGACCTTCTCTACTGTGAATGATCCCAACTGGAGAAAGAAGGTACAGGAAGGTAAAAAAAAAAAAAAAAGGGAAAGAGAAAGAAAGGAAGGGGTGGGGTGGATTGAGACCAGGATGTCCTAAAGGACTGAAGGGAAAAGGCCCTTGAAGAGAGACTTCTGGAGAGAGGGAGCCTCCAGGACACCATTTTCTGAAATGACACAACCGTGAATCACTCGCAATGCCCTCTTTTATGAGTAATGAGCAGAATGCCTCTCTGTGTTCTGCTCTTAGAACCCTGTCTTGGGCAGACGCGTTCTAGGAAAGAGAGAGGGAGCCGACCTTGCCCTGACCTTTAGGATGCTGCAAGAATGCCAAGTTTTTCATGGAGGAGTCAAGACTGCCCTCCGGGGCAGCTGCTTCTGTTCCTTCTGGAGCAGTGAAAATCTCCAAAGAGAGTGGAGGTCTGGTAGGCTTACCCATCTCTTACTGTGCCAACAAGGACATGATCCCAGGGGATTCAACGCTCAGCTCATATAGTTCACTGGTGCTCGTGGCGCTCCATTGTGTTCAACTCGTTGCAACCACACAGATTGTGGCCCACCAGGCTCCCCCGTCCATGGAATTTTCTAGATAGGAATACTGGAGCAGGTTGCATATCCTGCTGCAGGGCATCTTCCCAACCCAGAGAGCGAACCCATGTCTTTTGCGTCTCCTGCATTGGCAGGTGGATTCTTTACCACTAGCAGCACCTGGAAAGCCCCATATAATACCATTATAATCTATAAAAGAAAAGACACTTTAGCACCAAAAAAGGGTAGAAAATTAATTAGAAAAAGTAAAACTGGACCTTATGACTCTATTTCGCTTGGCCCAACGCTCTCTACACTAGCGTTACTTTTCCCATTTCACCGTGAGCATCAGTAGTAGTTCCTGAAAATGGCTTTTGTGTCTGGCCTCGGAATCTAACATTTAGATGCAGGAAGGATCTTGCGTTTCCTTAGGTGATGGTCTGTAGTAACTATTCATAGCAAACAGCTGCTATTAGGGACCAAAGCACTGTGTCATTCCCTGGACAAATGAGTCCATCTTCCTTCTTTCCCCATTCCCCTGAAAGCACTTCTGCATGCTCCGTGATTGTTAGATCTTGGAAACGGCTTCCTGCCCTCCTCCTGGGCTCCGCGGGCCTTGGGTCCCTCGCTGAGGCAGGACCAGTCATGGAGGTGGTCTATGACGGCTCCTGTGACCCCCATCTGGAGATACTAAGCCAACACTGACTCTTAGCTGTTCTGCCCTCTCCTTCCACGTTAGCTCCCAAATGTATAGTTGGCACAAGAATCTTACCAGGCAGCGTGTCCGAGTTTCATCAGCAGGCTCTTGACTGTGGGATTCTCTTGCAGTCTGCACGTGGCTTTGGAGCATGACATGAACCTACTCACAGGCACTTTCAGGCTCTCTGCTCTCTCCTTATGATGGCAACGGAAGCACGAAATGAAGCGCCTTCTTTTGTCTCGTTCACATGCAATTGCTCTTTTCTCAGTCCGTTGTGAGTTGCTTAAATTATAGCCTCAACTTCTTCCCTCTTTTGAGGGATATTAGTATTGGGACAAAGGTCTATATAGTCAAAGCTACGGTTTTCCCAGCAGTCATGTACAGATGTGAAAGTTGGACCATAAAGAAGGCTGGGAGCCGAAGAATTGATGCTTTCAAACTGTGGTCCTGGAGAAGATTCTTGAGAGTCCCTTGGATTGCAAGGAGATCAAACGAGTCAATCCTAAAAGGAATCAACCCTCAGTATTCACTGGAAGAACTGATGCTGAAGCTCCAGTAGTTTGGCCGCCTGATGCAAAGGGGAAACTTATTGGAAAAGACCCTGAAATTGGGGAAGACTGAAGGCAAAAGGGGAAGCGAGTGGCAGAGAATGAGATGGTTAGACCGCATCACCAACACAATGGACGTGAATGCAAAGAAACTCCAGGAGTTGGTGAAGGGCAGGGAAGCCCAGGGTGCTGCAGTCCATGGGGCTGCAGAGAGTCTGACATGACAGCAACTGAACAGCAGCAACAGCGCTGTCCTCTTTGACAGTAGGTTGAGTTGTCACCTATGGAGACCAGGTCACGTCTCTTCCTGCCTTAACACCACTGGATTTTACACATGCGGCCTTTGCCTTCAGTACACAGAAGCACCTATTTGCATGGGTACACTATAAGGTGACTGTGGCCAGAGAGAAATGTGTCTGTGGGAGGAAATCATAGTATGAATGGGGCTCTGATCATTGATGCTATTTCTGTGCTGTTTTGCTCCATTGATACACTTAGGTTCTCTTTGGTTTTGGAAGAACCTACCCAAGAACACACTCGAAATATGTCAGTGAATTTATTGAAACTGTGAAAGTGTTAGTTGATCTGTCATATCCAAGTCCAACTCTGCAACCCCATAGACTGTAGCCCTCCAGGCTTCTCTGTCCATGAGATTCTCCAAACAAGAATACTGGAGTGGGGTGCCATTCCCTTCTCCAAAGGATCTTTCCAACCCAGGGGTTGAACCTGGGTCTCCCGCACTACAGGCAGATTCTTTACTAGCTGAGCACCAGGGAAGCTCAAACAGATTCATTAAAATATACTTATATTTCAGCATTCTATTCTTTGAGGCAGGCAGAGTTGAACGGGTAAATTACTTTAATGGATGAGCAAATGTCTGTGAGGGCCTTGCATTACATCAGGGTCCATTCACTGGAAGGACAAATACTCCCATGACCACTCCTAACTTGGAAAGGGGCAGCCTCATACTGAAGATGCCATCGCAACCATGGACCCCACTGCAGCCGATTTCATCGCCTCCACCAGGCGGCTCAGCTTAAACAGCAAAAGAGAACTCAGATTTGCTGGCCCAATTTAGAATAAGGGAAAATGAGACCTGTATGATGTGTCTCAAGGGAAAACAAAATAGTGCCTCTTACTTTGTAAGGGATCTCAGGGCATTTGTTTATTCATTTTTTTAAAACCCAATAAGCAATTCTCAAGCACCTACCACTTATTGAGTTCTAGAAAAGTGAAAGTGAAAGTTTGAGACCTGTATGATGTGTCTCAAGGGAAAACAAAATAGTGCCTCTTACTTTGTAAGGGATCTCAGGGCATTTGTTTATTCATTTTTTTAAAACCCAATAAGCAATTCTCAAGCACCTACCACTTATTGAGTTCTGGAAAAGTGAAAGTGAAAGTCACTCAGTCATGGCTGACTCCTTGTGACCCCATGGACTGTACAGTCCATGGAATCCTCCAGGCCAGGATACTGGAGTGGGTAGCCTTTCCCTTCTCCAGGAGATCTTCCCAACCCAGGGATTAAACCCAGGTCTCCCGCATTGCAGGCGGATTCTTTACCAGCTGAGCCACCGGGGAAGCCCTGGAAACACAATGATAAAAAAACAAAACAGAACAGCTTCTGTTTTCAAGTCTAGTAAGAAGATAAAAACAGAGGCAAATTACATAGTCTTGTAAGTACTCAACAAGGAAGAGTATGGAACCAAGGGTCCTTGCAAGAGGTGACATGATGAGGTCAATGACAGGTATATGTGTATATGTGTGTGTACACGCAGCCCAGGAAGGGGTGGTATCAACATTTTTAGTTCTTAGAATCTCTATTTCTGGAAACTCACTGGTATGTCTTAAACATCAAGGATGGCTTGAAGTTACCAGTTCCTGGGGTTTCCCTGGTAGCTCAGGGATAAACGATTCATCTGCCAAACAGGAGATGCAGGTTCATTCCTTGGGTCCAGAAGAGCCTCCAGATAAGGACATGGCAACTTGCTCCGGTAATCTTGCCTGGGAAATCCCACGGACAGAGAGGCCTGCCATGCAGTCCATGGTGTCACAAAGAGTCGGAAATGACCTAGAAAATGAACATCAATCAATTCTTAGATTTGGAAAGAGCATCTGAGCTCCACTTTCACACTCAGGGTGTCTAGGCATTCAGTTTCAGTCATGTCTGACTCTGTGACCCCAGGGACTGCAGTATGCCAGGCTTCCCTGTCCATCACCAACTCCTGAACTCATATCCATCGTTATCTCATCCTCTGTCATTCCCTTCTCGTGCCTTCAATCTTTCCCAGCATCAGGATCTTTCCCAGTGAGTCAGTTCTTCACATCAGGTGGCCAGATTACTGGAGCTTTAGCTTCAGCATCAGTCCTTCCAATGACTATTCAGGACTGATTTCCTTTAGGATGGACTGGTTGGATCTCCTTGCAGTCCAAGGGACTCTCAGGAGTCTTCTCCAACACCACAGTTCAAAAGCATCAATTCTTCAATGCTCAGCTTTCTTTATAGTCCAACTCTCACATCCATACAGGACTACTGGAAAAACCACAGCTTTGACTAGACAGACCTTTTGCTCTAGGCGTTACTAAACCACTACAGTGCACCCGTGTGACAAACCTCTGACTTTCCCTCTAGCCCAGGGAAGGCACAGGGAGAGTGAAACAGAGACAATCTGACCCAGCCTGTCCAAACTTGACTTTCAAGTATGCCCTCTGAGAGATTATGACAACTGAATGCTCCTTAGGGCTTCAACAGACAGCTGGGTTCCTTCACAAGGTTGGGAGAGGGAGCACTCACTCCTCACGCTCCCCAGTCCCACCTCCCTCACGGAAGATGTCTTGCGTGTGTTCAGGTCTGAAGAGTGAGTGTTCCAGAGGTTGGTCAGCACCAGTGTTCTCAGTTTGATTTGCATTCTCTTTACACCACATGTCTGTCCAACTTTGTTTTCTGTGAAGTCTGGTTGTCAATGCATCTCCTTCTAGCTCTCACACAGACCCAATCACCTCCTGAAGACACGGTTTCCATGGGAAGTCCTCTCAAGAGACAGCTCTCATCCATGTGATGAGTTCTGCAGAGCCCAGAGATGGGGTGGTGTCCTCCTTGTTTCCCAGACCACTGTCCATTTCTCTTCTGTAAAATGAACAAATGAGACCAAGCAGATGGCCCACCAGCATCCTTAAAGCACACGCAGAGTATCCCGGATGCCCCCCATTACCCCGGAAGTCCCCCAGCACTCTTCTGGGCAGTCCAGAGCTTGCACCCACAGGACTCCGTCTCTCTGCAGCGATGCACTGATCGTTGTCCCCAGGGACTTGCACACCCAGGTAAAGGGTCATCAAATACGTGCCCTGCTGCCCCTCAGTTCCCTCACCTCCAGTGCAGACTCTGCTCCTCCACTTCTGCCTTCCATTCCCATGACCATTTACTTGTACTCATTATCACTAGCTCCACACTCCCTACAAAATCTCTAATTAAAACATTCCCTGGCCCCGGGTCTCATTTTTTCCAGCTCGCTTACTCTGGTGCTTCGCACAGATATGACTTCCTCTGCCCTGAGACCTCTGCTTCATCTGTTCCACCCCTTGGCTCATGTCCATCCCTCCCTGCTCACCCAGAGTAGACTTCCCATTACTCTGGCAACTCCCTTCACATAGCCTCAGGGCTTTAACCCCTCCACCCCCCATTGCAGTCTCCAAGTAAGACTATTATTGTGGTTAAATCCAACTCTGTGTGTCCACACCTGACCAGCTGAATGTGATCTGGGAAAGACTATCCATTGATGCTGCTGGTGGTAAAAGATAGTTTTACTTGAAACTTCTTATCACAAAGACAGTTTTCAGTGCTGGGTAGCAACATTTACACATCTCCCAGCTCACTCACCTCCTCTGTTAGACTTCCCTTCCACATCTTTTCCTCTCTCCTCAAGCATTCAACAGCCTATCCATCATTCCCCCTCAGCTGAAGATCTTACTTCTTTTCATTGCAAAAACAGAGGTACTTCATACGGAAGTTGCTCATGTTTTTGTTACAAACCCACCCCCGTATAATCATGCACCAGGAGCTGGTTTTGCTATCCATGTTTCCAATCCAAATGGTTACTCATAATTCTACTTCCAGAATACGCTTCGATATCCAACAATTCCCACCTTCTACCTTATGTACCTAATCCAAGCAATTTTGCGTCTCCTTAAGCCATTGTTGTCTACTGAATTAACTGGAATTATGTTTGCCTGAGCTAAAAATCCCAAAACCTCAGTGGCTTAAACAAAAATGTTTATAGGAATTCACCAGAGATACTGTGGATTCTGCTCCAGACTCCGCAATAAAATGAGTAGCGCAAAAAAGCCACACATTTTTGTTCTATTTCCCAGTGCATATGAAAGTTATATTGAGACTATATTGTAGCCTATTAATTTGTAATAGTACTATGTCTAAAAACAATGTATATACTTCAGTTAAAAAGTACTTTATTGCTAAAAAATGCCAAAACAATTACAATGGTAACATCAAAGATCACTGATTATAGATCACCATAACAAAAAAGTAATAATAAAAGTTTTGATATACTGTGAGAATTATCAAAATGTGACACAGAGACATGAAATGAGCAAATACTGTTGAAAAAATATCACCGATCTTCTTGCCCAGTGCAGGGTTGCCATAAACCTTCAATTTGTAAAAAAGTGCAACATGTTTGAGACAAAATAAAACAAAGCTCCCATGAAACAAAATATGCCTATATCCTTTCACATGGTATTTGAGAGGCATACATCCTTCTACCTTCTTCTGCCAGCATAGCATTGCCCCATGGCCCAAGACGCCTGCATCTCTGGCCGGCTCTCACACCCGTAGCCCTGACCACACAGCCAGGAGAAAAAGGAGCCCATGGACAGAGGCCCCATGTCTGACTCCCTCTCTGATTTCTCATTACACCCCACTGGCAACTCCTTCTGGAATGATAGCAAGTTAGTATAGCTGACTATACTTACAAATTATAGTAAGCAAAACAAAACAATACAAAAGCAAAAACAATACCCAGCTGTGGATGTGACTGGTGACAGAAGCAAGGTCCAATGCTGTAAAGACCAATATTGCATAGGAACCTGGAATGTCAGGTCCATGAATCAAGACAAATTGGAAGTGGTCAAACAGGAGATGGCAAGAGTGAATGTGGACATTCTAGCAATCAGTGCACGAAAATGGACTGGAATGGGTGAATTTAACTCAGATGACCATTATATCTACTACTGCAGGCAGGAATCCCTCAGAAGAAATGGAGTAGACGTCATGGTCAACAAAAGAGTCTGAAATGCAGTACTTGGATGCAATCTCTAAAACGACAGAATGATCTCTGTTCATTTCTAAGGCAAATCATTCAATATCACAGTAATCCAAGTCTATGCCCCAACCAGTAATGCTGAAGAAGCTGAAGTTGAATGGTTCTTTGAAGACCTACAAGACCTTTTAGAGCTAACACCC